>JABUQX010137310.1:0-15000 GCA_015478945.1 Trachelipus rathkii | reverse complement strand
TATGACACCCTACAGGATTAGATTACATGATTGTACACAATATACCAACGGGCCAGGAGGCTTGATCAGAAAAAAATAAAGAGATTCAACAACAGGTAAATGAATTGTGTCTGAAGGATATAGTAGAACTATGTGGTGCAAAGTGGAGTTCACCGGTGGTACCAATACGAAGTAAGGATGGTACGCTCAAATTGTGTGTGGACTATAGAAGGCTAAATAAGGTAACCGGGGCGGATGGTTCTCTATGGCTAACATAACGGAAACCATCTTAGGATGCAATGGGGTTCATTTTTTCACAAGTTTGGATTTAGCAAAGGGTACTAGGGTAGTAGAGACTTCACGGCATTTTCGACGGTCAATGGTAAGCACTCTTTATGAGGTTAAGTTTCGGCATAAAAAATGGAACTGCAGTGTTTCAACGGGAAATGCAAGGAATACTCACTGGATTTAATAGGGATAAGCCAATGGTATACGTTGATGACGTTAATTGATTTCAAAGGGATTCGAGGAACACCTGCCACTGATTGAGCAGGTATTGCAGCGGTTTTGTGAAACCAACGTGAAGGTAAAGGTGAGTAAGAGCAGCTAGGCGCAAAAGGAATTACAGTTTTTGGTCCATATCATCAGCAGAACAGGAATACGAAAATTCCCGGATTTATGGACCAGATAGACAGGTTGGAGAAACCAAAAATTGTTGGTGAACTGCGGAGGTATCTGGGGATGAACAATTTTCAACGAAAGTTTAACCGAAATTGCTCAGATGTGGCAGCACTTCTCTGTGCGCTGACGGGAGGCATTCGAAAGGATCCGATCGAATGGACAGCGGAGAGAACAAGAGCATTCAATGAGTTAAAGGAGCGAATGAAGGAGGTGGGGGAGTTGGCCTTCCCAGATTTTTCACCAGTAGGAAAGAAGTTGAAAGCTGGTTTGTGTCAGGAACAACGAGGTGAAAAGAGGGTAATTGCTTACAATTCCCATTCTTTTAACGCTTGTGAGAAAAAGGATTCAACAATTGAAATGGAGTTGCTCGCTATTAAGTGGGGCATAAAATGTTTCAGGCCATTCTTCTTGGGACAGGACTTTATTTTGTTTACGGACCATCGGCCGCTAGTCTACCTAAACACGATGAAGTTCATTGAAGATACGCTGGCACGGGTCATAGGGATGACGACGAAGACAGAGAGACAGTTCACCAATATGCGCTTCCTAAAGTCTAAAAGCCGTATTGGAGGATGCTTGGTTGGAGATCACCACGAAAAGTCAAAAAGCGTTAAGAGAAGCTCTGATAGATTCATTAATAGAAGATCGGAAGTTGAATGGAGTGGAAAAATGGAAGAAGTTATTAAAGTATTTGAGGGCAATAAGGGTGCCTGGAAGAGAGCCAGTCCCGGAAGTTTTGCTGGCAGCAAGCTATCAATTTGAGGTGAAAATTTAGTTAAAAATTTGGTTCCTTCTTACTCGATTGTGTATCTTGGTCCAAAAGTAAGGGAGAGAGTGAACTTGAAAAGTGTCCACATACAGGTGCTTGGTGGTGGACATTTTAACTCCTTAATTAATAGAAATAGCATAATGTAAATTGATATTATAATAATAATAATAATAATAATAATAATAATAATAATAATAATAATAATAATAATAATAATAATAATAATAATAATAATAATAATAATAATAATAATAATAATAATAATAATAATAATAATAATAATAATAATAATAATAATAATAATAATAATAATAATAATAATAATAATAATAATAATAATAATAATAATAATAATAATAATAATAATAACAACAACAACAACAACAACAACAACAACAACAACAACAACAACAACAACAGCAACTAACAACAACAAAAACAGCAACGGCAAGCAACAGCTTAACAACAGCAACAACAACTTAACCCAAGCAACAACAACAACAACAACAACAACAACAACAACAACAACAACAATAACAATAACAATAACAATAACAATAACAATAACAATAACAATAACAATAATAACAATAACCTTAACAATAACAATAATAACAATAATAACAATAATAATAATAATAATAATAATAATAATAATAATAATAATAATAATAATAATAATAATAATAATAATAATAATAATAATAATAATAATAATAATAATAATAATAATAATAATAATAAAATAATAATAATAATAATAATAATAATAATAATAATAATGATAATAATAATAATAATAATAATAATAATAATAATAATAATAATAATAATAATAATAATAATAATAATAATAATAATAATAACAATAACAATAACAATAACTATAACTATAACTATAACTATAACTATAACTATGACAATAACAATAATAATAACAATAATAATAATAATAATAATATAACTATAATAATAATAATAATAATAATAATAATAATAATAATAATAATAATAATAATAATAATAATAATAATAATAATAATAATAATAATAATAACAATAGTAATAACAATAGTAATAACAATAGTAATAACAATAGTAATAACAATAGTAATAACAACAGTAAAAACAATAAAAACAATAATAATAAGAACAATAAAAACAAAAATAACAATAACAATAATGATAATGATAATGATAACGATAATGATAATGATAATGATAATGATAATGATAATAATAATGATAATGATATTGATAATGATATTGATAATGATAATAGCGATAAATAGGCAACAGAATACATTACTTTAAAACTTTCTAAACTTTCTAAGATAATAAAATTATTAAAAATAGTATGTAAAGCTCAAAACCTAGACATATAAATTTACTTAGTGTACTACAGTTTTAAATCTGAATAAAATGAGTGTGAAAATCATTATTAAAAGGATTTTAAAGAGAATTTTCTCTCTTTTTAAATGCTTTTACACTAAAAATAAATAAAAACAGAAAAAATAAAAAAAGAGATAATAAAGCGTGTATGTAATGATCATTTACGCAAAAAATGTTTTCATTAGTAGTTCATTTGATGACTAATCTCCCTTCAAAATGTTGTTCAGTCCCAAAACGAGTGGAAAGACGCCTAACAATAAAGAGTATTAAGGAATTATCCCTTCAATTAGAATTTGACTACATTCTTGAATCTTAACGGGAACTCTATTTGTTTCGGTAAATAAATTTAAGTTATTCATCTATTAATATACCTTATTTCATCCCCTTTAAATTTGCCCCTTTCGTTCTCTTTCATAAACCCACCTACCTCAAACCTCCCACCACATTATATCATTAAAAATACATTTTTTCCGCATTTTTTGAAAATTTTGGTGAGACATATTTATGCACTTAGATTCTTAAAATTCTTTCGTCTTGGACTGTGATTCTTCAAATTTAATGTGTATTAATTTATTTTTCTGTTTGTTTATTTTTTTCATTTACTATGGTTATTTTCCTTTTTTCATTCAAATATAGTTGTTCTTTGTTTTACTCATTGTTATTTGTAGTTTATTAAATTCTTCTCTTTGTTTGTAATGTACATATTTTATGTTGCTCTCTATAAATTGAATTAAAGTTCTTCTTCTTCTTCTTCTTCTTCTTCTTCTTCTTCTTCTTCTTCTTCTTCTTCTTCTTCTTCTTCTTCTTCTTCTTCTTCTTCTTCTTCTTCTTCTTCTTCTTCTTCTTCTTCTTCTTCTTCTTCTTCTTCTTCTTCTTCTTCTTCTTCTTCTTCTTCTTCTTCTTCTTCTTCTTGTTGCCTTCTTCTTCTTCTTCTTCTTCTTCTTCTTCTTCTTCTTCTTCTTCTTCTTCTTCTTCTTCTTCTTCTTCTTCTTCTTCTTCTTCTTCTTCTTCTTCTTCTTCTTCTTCTTCTTCTTCTTCTTCTTATTTTTCTTCTTCTTCTTATTATTATTTTTATTATAATTATTATAATTATTATAACTATTAAAATTAGTATAATTAGTATATTTATAATTATTATATTATTATAATAATAATAATAATAATAATAATAATAATAATAATAATAATAATAATAATAATAATAATAATAATAATAATAATAAAAATAATAATAATAATAAAAACAATAATAATAATAATAATAATAATAATAATAATAATAATAATAATAATAATTATGGAAATAATAATAATAATAATAATAATAATAATAATAATAATAATAATAATAATAATAATAATAATAATAATAATAATAATAATAATAATAATAATAATAATAATAATAATAATAATAATAATAATAATAATAATAATAATAATAATAATAATAATAATAATAATAAAATAATATTGATAATAATAATGATAATAATAATAATAATAATAATAATAATAATGATAATAATAATAATAATAATAATAATAATAATAATAATAATAATAAAATAATATTGATAATAATAATAATAATAATAATAAAATAATATTGATAATAATAATAATAATAATAATAATAATAATAATAATAATAATAATAATAATAATAATAATAATAATAATAATAATAATAATAATAATAATAATAATAATAATAATAATAATAATAACAATAATAATAATAATAATATTTGAGATTAGCGTAGTCTGAAGAAATATCGATATTTTTCAGATATTCAATTTTTTATATCTTTTCTCCCCATGTAAGGTTACTAAAAAAAACATGCCAAATCTCTCTATTATATATATTTAATCACTCTACTTAATTATTTTTCTATGTTTAAATTGGGTTTCGGTCCATTTGGGCTTAGGATATGATAAGTTTTCTTAAGTGTACGCTTTAAATCTTGCATACTTAACAAAAATTATCATAATCTTACTGATTTTCGAGCATAAAAATAAGTAATATATGAAAACAACGAATAACGGTGCCTCTAAATATATCGTAATTGTCGAAATTTTTTATTAACAACATTTTACAGCGTTTCTTTATACCCATATCAAAACATCGATTACTTTTTAAAATTATCGATTTTTTAGACAACGCCATAACGCTATGCTCAGCTATTATAATATTAATAATAAAAATAATAATAATAATAATAATAATAATAATAATAATAATAATAATAATAATAATAATAATAATAATAATAATAATAATAATAATAATAATAATAATAATAATAATAATAATAATAATAATAATAATAATAAGGTAATTGTTACCCAGAGGGATGTCACCCCCGATTTTTATGAAAATCACAGGATATACTCTAAAAAAATAATAATAAAGAATAGTGAAAACGAAAATCGTCGCTCTCCTTAGGAAAAAAAGTTACAACCTCTCTAAGTTGTAAAAAACCCCATAGGATTTGTTATTAAAAAAAAAACAAAAATTTTTTTTTTTTTGAAAATCACAGGATATACTCTAAAAAAATAATAATGAAGAATATTGAAAGCGAAAATCGGCAGTCTCTTTAGGAAAAAAAGTTACAGCCTCTGAAAGTTTAAAATTTTCCCATAGACTTTCTTATAATAAAAATTAGTGGGCCTCCTGCTCGTTTTAGGGCCATCCTAGTTCAGGTTATGATAAGATTTGTTAATTCTACATAGATTTTCTCTGTATACCTAACAAAACTTATCATAACCTGACTTAGAGGGCCTGAAATGAGACCTAACCTGGTTCGATCAATATTGAAAAGTCTATGGGATTTTTAACAACTTTGAGGAGAAAGGCTGTAACTTTTTCTAAGAAACTTATTTTTAACCCCTAGATTTTCACTATTCTTCATTATTATTTTAGAGTATATCCTGTGATTTTCATAAAAATCGGGGGTGACAACCCTCTGGGTAACAATTACCATTAATAATAATAATAACAATAATAATAATAATAATAATAATAATAATAATAATAATAATAATAATAATAATAATAATAATAATAATAATAATAATAATAATAATAATAATAATAATAATAATAATAATAATAATAATAATAATAATAATAATAATAATAATAATAATAATAATAATAATAATAATAATAATTCAATATCAGCAATTATATTAATGTATGATTTTGATGCTTTTGATTTTGATTTTTTTTTTTTTATAGTTGTCACCACCACTCACGGGCGTAGCCCTATTCAAGGAGGGGGTGTTACACGTCTCAAAAGCTCACCAACTAACGCAAATTACGCAGATGAGCAGAGACGCAAGCTTTGAAGTGAGGAGAGTTAAATTCAGCAGGAAACACAGAAGATGGAAGAGAATTCCACAGAACAGAGGTGGCAGGAAAGAAGGAAGCACCGCTGCGAACTAGTCTGGAGATGCCAATATCCACACAAAACTCATGCGCAGATACAGCACCCCTTGTGCTACGCGGGCGTCGTAAACGTGGTGGTGCGCGAATTACAAGTTCCCTCGAGCATCTGCCGCTGCGGTACCTATAGAAAAAAGATAAAGCACCAACATCGCGCCGCAAAGATAGGGTCAAGTGAAGTGGAAAGTACGGAACAGTTTATAAAGTCTTTTGGCCTTTGACTAGACCCTGTCAAAAACTGGGTGAAACCAGAGCCCCCCTTAGATATGAGAGCAGTACTCCATACAAGGGCGGATGAGTCCCTTGTAAAGCTTTAGTAACTGAGAAAAGGAAAAAAAGTTTCGCAGTCTAAACAGAATTCCCAGTTTCTTTGAGGCCGCCCTAGCAACCGTTGTGATGTGAGGTTTCCAAGACATTTTTTGTAAATGTTAAGGCCAAGGATGTTTACTATATTGTCAACAGGAGAGAGACAGAGAACCGTCGAAAGAATAGGAAAGTTGGAAGGTGTTTAGAAAGGGAGATTTGTAGAAGTTGAGTTTTTAAAGAATTAAATTTCACAAGGTTGAGAACGACCCCACCAGGAAATTCTATCCAGATCTGCGAGAAAAGAATCGGAAAGATTAAGACGAGAGGCAATTCTAGAAGTAAAGAAGGAGCAGAATTGAAATGAGTTGAAAATGAAGAGGTCGAGTCATCGGCATACGAGCGGATAGAGTTAGATGTGCGAGGTGAGGATCGTTGATGAAAAGTAAGAACAAAGTAGGAGATAAGACAGAACCCTGAAGAACACCGCAATTGACAGAAAAAAAGAAGAAGAAGTCGCCGCAGCAGCAGCCGATATTAGGCGATTTGAAAGAAAAAAAGCTAGACATAAGTAAGCAAATAGAAGGAGGAAGCCCAAAGGAAGGGATTGAGAGCAGTGGCGCGTGCCATACCCGGTCAAATGCTTTGGATATGTCCAAGCGCCACCACGCAAGTCTTTCCCCACCATAGTTCTAAGAGGGCTAAAACCATAAATCAGTAAGATAGGAAAGTATATCGCCCAGTAGACCTCGAGCGCCGAAAGCCGTACTGTCGATCGGAAAGAAGTGAATGAGATTCAGATGATCTAAGAAATGAGAGTTGAGAAGGGTTTCAAAGATCTTAGATAGAATACAAGTAAGAGCTATAGGGCGATAGTCAGAAGGATCAGAGCGGCTTCCTTTTTCGGAATAGGTTGGACTTGTGCGTGCTTCCAACACTGAGGGAAAGTGTTAGTATTGAGACATAGAGAATATAGTTGAACGAGGGGAGGGGCCAGCACGGAAGCACACTTCCTCAAAACACGGGGAGGAATACCATACGGGCCACCCGCCTTCCTAACGTTCATAGATTTCAGGAGCCCATGCACCCGATCAAATGTAACCACAGGCAGAGGCATAGGACACCTGAGAGGAGAAGGAGGAGGAAGAGGAATGCCAGAATCATCCAGGGTTGAGTTAGAGGAAAATAGGAGGCCGAAGAGATTGGACTTTTCAGTTGGAGAATTAGCCACAGAACCATCAGAACATGCTGAACATGTTCAAGATTTTAAATCAAAAATAGAAGACCGCAGGGGTTTAAAATTAACTTTTGAAAAAGCAAAAAATAACTATATTAATTTCTTATATATTAACATTAAAATTAAAGAGGATGTAAAAATTTATAGAAGTGTCTACGTTAAATCTACAGATAAAGGAACATACTTGAATTTCGACTCCTTCACTCCTTTAAGCTACAAAATTGCTACCATAAAGGCTTTATTTCACCGAGCGTTTAAGATATCTTCTGACTGGACCCTTTTTGATATAGAAATTAAAAGAATATCGCAGAATCTAATAAACAATAACTTCCTCCAGTATACTATAGAGAAAACTATAAAGAACACTTTAAATAATTTATTTGCCAATACCATCAATGAAAACGAAAAGATAAGCTTGCAGTATATTATAAAACTAAAAATATTAGTCAGAAAAAAGAAGAAGAAAACTAATTAAAATTAGTTTAAAATTAATTTTAAAAGAGCTTATTAAACCAAAAGACGGGTAGAAGCTTTTCTTAAGATCTTACTATAAGCCATTGAAACTGAGCTCATGCTTCTGTACTCGTGAAGCGCTTTCGGATGGTGAGAGTAGTTACGTTGTGTACCGATTTCAATGTTCTAAGAGTGGATGTAACGCCACTTATACCGGATACACAACGAATACCCTCAACATGAGAATGTCGCAACATAAGTATAAACCGAGTAAAATATTTCAACATTGTAAAGAAGAACACCAAAAAATCCCAATAAGAGCATAAAAGAAAGCTTCTCCATCATAACAAGAAAAAATGATTTATATGAATTAGGCATCGGGGATTCGTTGTTCTTAAGGAGACATAAAACAATGATAAACATAAAATTTACTGAAATGTCCAATTTTTAAACATCTTTAAACAGCAAAAATGTCAATGAATGTTAACTTTTCTTACTTTTAAATTTATTAATTTTATTTATTTATTTTTGCTATTAGTTTTTTACGACATCTATTTTATCAAAATTGTCAAAATCTTATAAATAAAATTATTCCTTGAAAATGTCCGAAGTTTACGGACGAAAGCTTGGTACTATACTTAAGTCAAAAGTTTTATTTTATCAAGAATAATATTAAAGAAAATTTCTTCTGTTGAAAGAAATACTTTCAGGAAGCTTGAAAAAGCATCAAAATCATACATTAATAATAGTAATAATAACAATAATAATAATAATAATATTAATAATAATAATAATAATAATAATAATAATAATAATAATAATAATAATAATAATAATAATAATAATAATAATAATAATTAATAATAATAATAATAATAATAATAATAATAATAATAATAATAATAATAATAATAATAATAATAATAATAATAATAATAATAATAATAATAATAATAATAACAATAATAATAATAATATTAATAATAAAATAATAATAATAATAATAATAATAATAATAATAATAATAATAATAATAATAATAATAACAATAATATTAATAATAATAATAATAATAATAATAATAATAATAATAATAATAATAATAATAATAATAATAAAATAATAATAATAATAATAATAATAATAATAATAATAATAATAATAATAATAATAATAATAATAATAATAATAATAATGATAATAATAATAATAATAATAATAATAATAATAATAATAATAATAATAATAATAATAATAATAATAATAAATAAAAAGCAAGTAATATTAAATTATAATAATAATAATAATAAATTATTAACAATTTTACCACATTACTATTACTGCTACTAATAGTATCATAGATTATTACTATGTTATTTTTAGAAGTAACAATAGTAATATAGCAATATTTTTATATTACTGTTGCTGCTACTAATATAACTACTTAAAGAAAATTATTATACCGAGAATTTTACTTTAAAATTTACTCATAAAATTTTAATAATTTTTTTTACTTTTAATGTCTAATAAATTAGACACTCACAAAGAAACACAGACACACAGGGACATATATATATATATATATATATATATATATATAACACATATATATATATATATATATATATATATATATATATATATATATATATATATATATATATATATATATATATATAATATTTATATATATATATATTTATTAATATATATATCACGTGTGTGATTGTTTCTCCGAGTGATCTTTAATTATGTCAATTTATGTTTCAATGTTTTTAAATGATCTCATTCAAGCATTAATTTTAAATATCTTTGGTGCTCTTTTGGTGTTCTTTGCTTTTATTTTGATTTTTAATTTTTTGGCGGGTGTTTTAATGTTTAATATCTGCAAATGATTGGGACTTTCGCCCTTCAGAATTTTGTCAAGTTTTAGTTTATTTTCAAAAAAAAAAAATTCCTTTTATACATTTTTAGATATTATATAGGGTTCCTATATTTTGTGTTCCATTTTAGTTAATATTTTATAAAAGTCTATTTTTATGTTTTAATATGGGGGTTTGCGATTGTTTCATAACTAGTTAGTGCTTGGTCGTGCATTCTCATTTTCACTGCTTTTTATTGTTGTCCGTTTATTTATATATTTATTGTCATTTATCCAAGATTGTCTTGCTTATAATTAGTTTAATTATTTACACTATTTGAAATTATTGTATACGTGAGCTTGTAGGTTAGTTTTAGTTACTTTGTTAGTATACGATCGCTTGGGTGTGCAGGTGTGTGTGTGCGCGTTCGTATGTGTGTATGTGGATTGAGTAAACGTGTAAAGTTTTAACTATTAGTAATTACTGTGTGTGTGTGAGTTTGTGGGTGTTTGTCTGTGTATGTGTGGCTGTTTGTATGACTAGTCAGAGTAGATGTGGGGGTGGGCGCAGGCGGGGGTTTTACATTGACTTTGCCAACGTGCATGGCCTACGTGCTAACCATGAATCTGTGGAATATCACCTTTCCAACTCTCAGCCTAACATTTTATTACTATCTGAAACCCAGCTGGCCATTGATTCTTTTCAAATAAACTTAATATCTCCGACTATAACTTTTCTATAATTTCCGACTGAATGGTGAGGTCTGTGCCTATATAAACATAAACACTCCTGTAAAAAGTCTCGAGAATCTTGAATCTCCTAACTTCGATGTTCTATGGCTTAAAATCTTTCTCCCTACAACTACCATTATCTTGTGTTTCTGCTACTGCTCCCCTAATAGAACAGATTTTCACGTTCTTTATGACTATCTTACTACTTCTCATGAGACTGTTACTTCTTCCTATCCAAATGCCGAGGTCCTCTATTTAGGGGATTTCAACGTACACCACACTGAGTGGTTGGGCTCCTCTCACACTGATGCAGGTGGGAAGGAGGCCAAAATATTCAGTATTCTCAACCATCTGGAACAGTTAATTAAGGAACCTACACATATCCCAGATCGACCTAACCAATTCTTGAACACGCTCGACTTATGTTTCACTACTACTCCTTCGCGTTGTAAATACACCATCTTTCCTCCTATTGGTAACTCTGACCACAATCTTTTATCTCCTAATTTGAATACTTTTTCTTCAGCAGCTCAACCATGCCGCAAACGTAATTTCTGGCACTTTAATCGGGCTAATTGGGGGGCGTTGCGTCGTTTTCCTGATAACTACTCTTGGAATGAATCCTGCTTTAACTCGGGGGATGCTTCGGTAACCACTAAAAAGGTAGGGGCCGTATTTGCCGATGAAATGAGCAGGTTCATTCCATCTTCAACTAAAACTTTTTCTCTTCAAAATCCCTGGTTCGATGGAGCTTGTTCTCGCGCCATTCAGGAAAGAGACATTGCGTATCGGGCATGGAAAAACTCTCGCTCTCCTATCACTCTTACAAATTTTCATTCTGCTTGGAATCGTTGCAGGGTTACTATTAGACAGGCTAAGCGCTCTTTCATTAAAAGAAAGTGCGCCAACCTGCTTGGTTCTCCTACTGATAAAAATTTCTGGCTTCTTGCCCAAAACATCTCTAACAACTTTTGTAAATCTGCCTTTCCTCCCCTTTTTCGCTCTGACGGTTCTGTAGCTAACTCTCCTTCTGAAAAGGCCAATCTCTTCGACCTCCTTTTTTTTTATCTAATTCTACCCTAGACGATTCTGGCACTCCTCCTCCTACTCCTTCTCCTCTCAGATTTCCTACGTCTTTACCTGTAATCCCACATGACTGTGTGCATGAGATCCTGAGATCTATGAACGTCAGGAAGGCTAGTAGCCCGGATGGCATCCCTCCCTTTGTTTTAAGGGAGTGGGCTTCTGAGCTGGCGCCTGTCCTCGTTCAACTCTACTCTCTATGTCTTAATACTAACACTTTTCCTCAGTGCTGGAAGTGCGCTTATGTTCAATCGATCCCGAAAAAAAGGTAGCTATTCTGATCCTTCAAACTATCGCCTTATTGCTCTCACTTGTATTCTATCTAAAGTCTTTGAAACTCTTCTTAACTCTCATTTCCTCGATCATCTGGAGTCTCATTTCCTTCTTTCAGATCATCAGTATGGCTTTCGACGTTCGAGGTCAACTGGTGACATACTTTCCTATCTAATTGATTTATGGTCTTCTGCCCTTATGGACTATTCGGAGTCTTGCGTGGTGGCGCTTGACATATCCAAAGCTTTTGACCGGGTATGGCACGCGTCGCTGCTTTCGAAGCTCCCTTCCTTTGGGTTTCCTCCTTCTCTTTGCTTACTAATGTCTAGTTTTCTCTCCGATCGCTCCATATCAGCACTCGTTGATGAAGCATCCTCTTCCTCCTTTCCTGTACATTGTAGTGTTCCTGAAGGTTCTGTTTTATCTCCAACTTTATTCCTTCTTTTCATCAACGATCTCCTCAGCTGTACTTCTAACTTTGTTTATTCTTATGCCGATGACTCAACTCTCCATTCTTCTACTCATTTCAAATCTTCTCCCTCTTTTGCATCTAGAGTTGCCTCGTCTTCAGCTTTCAGATTCTATTCTTGCCGATCTG
This sequence comes from Trachelipus rathkii, assembly GCA_015478945.1. Lineage (NCBI taxonomy): Eukaryota > Metazoa > Arthropoda > Malacostraca > Isopoda > Trachelipodidae > Trachelipus > Trachelipus rathkii. The sequence continues at coordinate 2,188 of JABUQX010137310.1, read as the reverse complement.
TATGGGTTACCCGGTGGGGTCACCACAACCTTGTAAAATTCATCTCTTTAAAAACTCAACTTCTTTACATCTCCCTCTCAAAAACACCTCCCAACTTTCCTATTTTCTTCGACGGCTCTAACGTCTCACCTGTGAATAACATAAACAGTCTTGGTCTCAACATAAACAGCAAATTGTCTTGGAAACCTCATATTATAATGGTTATTAAGGTGGCCTCAAAGAAGCTGGGAGTTCTGTTCAGGTTGCGGGAATTTTTTTCCTCCGAACAGTTGCTTCAGTTATATAAAGGCCATATTCGCCCTTGTATGGAGTACTGTTCTCACATCTAAGGGGGCTCCGGCTCCACCTTTCTATTGGATAGGTATGAGTCTAAAGCTAAGAGACTAATAAACTGTCCTCTTCTTTCAAACTCCCTTGACCCTCTATCTCTGCGACGTAACGTTGACGCACTATCTCTTTTATATAGGTACTACAGCGGCAAACGCTCGATGGAGTTTACCTCTCGTATTAAACCACCCTTGCGTCGCCCTCGTATCACAAGGGATGCCTGCTCTCGCATGAATATTGCGTGAGTATTGAAAACCCCAGAATTGCTCGCTGGGGTGCCTCTTTATTTCCAGCTACTTCTGTTCTGTGGAACTCTTTGCCTTCCTCTGTTTTTCCAGCTGTATTTAATCTTTCCCTCTTTAAAGCCCACGTCTGCTCTCACTTGAGAGATTTGCGTTAACCTAGGGTTTGAGTGGGTTTTCCTGTTTTATCCTCTGCCCCCTTCTTGAAAAGGGCCCAGCCTGTGAGTGGTAGTTAACTGTAATATATATACATATATATATATATATATATATATATATATATATATATATATATATATATATATATATATATATATATATATATATATATATATATATATATATATATGTTTTTATATGTTTTTAATATGTAATCTATGCATTGGCTATATATAAAGATCTTTGAATATATAGCTGTAGTTATATATTATATATGTGTCTGAATGTAGATGTAATATATATATATATATGTAACAATATGTATGTATATGTATAATATATATAATAATAACAATAACCTTATGCAATATAATAAAGTTAACATAATAATGAAAATATAATAGATATTAGAACAATAAAACTTTTATATATATATATATATAACAACAGCAGCATAATATATATGCTATATGCTAACTAATAGCCTTCTTTGTATATGTAACAATAATAATAATAATAATAGCTGGCATACTGCGCTATTTGTAATATGTATGACCGCTCAGCTGCTAGCTGTAGCAGCAGCGTGCTGGCAGTGTCAGCTGCCTGCTGCTGCTGTAGCCAACAGTAGTATGTATATGTATGTAGTAGCTGTATATAGCCAGTATATGTTTATATATATATATATATTATATAATAATATGTATAATAATAATATATATATAATATATATATATATAACAATAATAATAATAACATATATAAATAGCACTGTATATATATATATATATAGTACGTGTATGTGTGTTTTGTGTGTGTGTGTGTGTGTGTTTGTGGGGTATGGAAATGACACCTCACGCAAGAGAAAAGCAAGAAGCAAATTTTTTATTCATGATTCATAAATTTTACTATTGGAAAGCTCCTTTGGGATTTAAAGTTACATTCGGTTTCGAACTTTACATAAAATTTTGATAGTATTTGATAAGAAAAACTCTCGTTAATAATAATAATAATAATAATAATAATAATAATAATAATAATAATAATAATAATAATAATAATAATAATAATAATAATAATAATAATAATAATAATAATAATAATAATAATAATAATAAATAATAATATTAGTAATAATAATAATAATAATAATAATAATAATAAATATAATTATAATTATAATTATAATTATAATTATAATTATAATAATAATAATAATTATAATTATAATTATAATTATAATTATAATAATAATAATAATAATAATAAAAAAATAATAATAATAATATTAATAATAATAATAATAATAATAATAATAATAATAATAATAATAATAATAATAATAATAATAATAATAATAATAATAATAATAATAATAATAATAATAATAATAATAGGAATAATAATAATAATAATAATAATAATAATAATAATAATAATAATAATAATAATAATATGTAGTA
>JABUQX010137309.1:0-11444 GCA_015478945.1 Trachelipus rathkii | reverse complement strand
ACACGAACCATCGCAAAAATCATGAATTCCTTTTGCATTTATTAACTACAGTAACAACCCAATAAGCATGCCGGTAAAGTTTACCAGATCGATTTATTACAAATGAATATCATTGAAAACATCAAAAGTATGTTCACACCATTAAGGAAAATAGCAGACCAACTGAAACAATTGAACTGATGAAGATCAAGAAAAATCCAGTCCCTTAGCTGAAGAGGTCTCGCGTGGCGGGACGAAAATTAGCTTTCCTTCTTTTTAAAATTTATTTCATTAAAAAGGTAGTTTCATATTACAATGGTTTTTAAGTTATCATGTACATTTAGTAATAAAATTGAAGCTTTACCTTAAAGCATAACACTAAAAAGAATCCAAGGGCTTCTCCTTAATAAATAGTATATTATATATATAATAATTATATATTAAATATAATAATATAGTATTAAATATATAATATATATATATATAATATTAAAAAATATATATATATATATAATATATATAATAATATAAATATAGTTATAAATATATTATATTATATTAAACATATATATATAATACTATAATTTAGTTTAATATATATAATATATATATAATATATAATATATATATTATTAGATATTAAATAATAATATTATTATACTATAAATATAATAGTATATAAAAAATATATATATAATTATATATATTAATTCAATAAAATAAAATAATTTGTGAAGAGATTTAGGAAAAATATTTTGATTTTCTTTAAGATATTATTCTTTTAAATGAAATTAAATACAATAGTTTTTAACAATTATATTTATACATTTTCCGAATTAAAATATATACATCGATAATTTTTATTGGAAATTCTTCCGAAAGAAAATTATAATTTTAGGATTCTAGATTTTAATTTGAAATTATAGTAAATACCAAAAATAAATTGATAAAATTTAAGTATAGCTTATATAATTGCATACATTTATAATGCAAAGAGTAAAGGAAAAATAAATAGATTATTTTTATATTTGTTTGTTTATACTACTATTAAATTATTTTATGTAAATTTACAGTTAACCCCGGTAAAAACCCCAGTTTTTCCTGAATTTTTAGCCAGAGGCCGGGGCCGGGGCCGGGGTCGCTATAAATGGCCAGGGTTGGCCGGGGCCCCGGTCCGGTTACTAACGTGGAGTATATATATATATATTAATAATAATTAATATATATAATAATAATATAAGATTATAATATATAATATTAAGTATAATATATATATATTAATAATATTTATAAAATAAATATATATAAAATATATATATTAATATGATTAATATAATATATATAGTATATAATATATTAATATGTAATAATATATAAATATAAAGTATATAATTAAATATTATGCCATATATATATAGACTATATAATATATAAGTATTATAATATTAATAGTTGTATATATATAATTATAGTTATATATATATATGATATATATATATAGTATATATATATAATTATATAAATATAATATATGTATATATATAATATAAATAATATATGTATTAAATATATATACGCATGAATTGCTATTTATGTGAAATCAGGCTCAGTTGTCAGGAAGTTTTACTGAGACGTTTTAAGATGACTGGGATAAAATTTGAGACGCAAACGGACTAAGATGTTAAAGAACAGAAACTGTTTGCATCCATGATATTATGACACCAAAATCGTTTTGATTGCAAAAACCATTGTTTTCTGGGGAAGATGTGAACTGAATCTTGCAGGTACCCAAGAGAGTGAATAAGGAAACGAATGGGAGAAAGCAGCAAAAAATTTGAATAATGATACAAGAGATTAAAATTCCAAAATATCATATTCGTAAAAGCTCCTTCGAATACATCTCATTAAATAACATGAATAAAAATATAAAAATAGAGAAGAACGTCAGTGTATGGATAAAGAGTCGCTCATTAACGTCAATGAGATGCCTTAATATTTACATAAACTCGAAATCATAATGACAAAATCATTAAAAAAAAACGATACGAGAAGCGTCTGCGTCTTAGATTATAAGTTCTAATACAAATTAGAAATTATGTATTAGCCTGTTAGTACACTCTCTAACAAGATGCCCCTGCCTTTGGGAACAATCTTTCACTGAAATGAAAAGATGAGACCAGTTTATGCAACCAAAGAAAAAGATGTAAAACCGTAGTGCGGGTTGGAGGACCAATGAACATGGTCAGTTTGTTGATGTGGAATCTTATTCACTTTTGGGGGAATGTTCAACATGATTTATGAACAAGTGGAAATTGTGGTTCAGGCGTATAATTTTAAATGGCAAAGACAGTTTAACTACGGTGAGGGGCTTGCAAATATTCAAAAAGTTTTGAAAATACCTAAATAAGCTGAAAGACGTTAAAAAGGGATTAAGGTTTATGTTGGAGATTAATATATTAAACAAGCTATCAGATAATAATTGTATTAGGGGTCGTCATTCTGTGGGATTTCAGTTTTACTTTGAACCAATATTAGATTTGATAAGGTTTTTACTTCTAAGATCAAGTAGGAAAGAGATTGAGTTACTAGTTTCCTTAGCTAAGCCCACACCGGTAATGACGTTACTTTATCACTTCTTACATTGGCCTTATCAGGATATGTTTATGCGAACAGTGAAGATATTTTTGAAAAGACTTGGAAGTTTCCTATATTATGGTTTTCATCATTTACTTAGATGTATAGTGAGCTTTATGTGCCACCAACTTTCATATACACTTTACGACTATTATCTCCTTTTTAGAAATTTTTGGAATCTGACTCCATCTTCATTTAAAAAATATTTCTTTGATCATGAAGCACCAATTGAAAAAAATATACGACTAGTTTTAGAAAGCGCTACGCCGAAAGAGAAATCAAATATTGTAAGAATATATGGAGTATCCATTTGCGTATCAGCTTTAAAAGTTTGCGATCTAAGAACATGCAATTTGTTTATTGAATGTTGTGTACACAGAGAAAGAAGTGTTATAAATTCCAAAAGGAACTTAGTTTATAATGAGAAAATTTTTTATAAATTGAAAACTTTAATATTAAATGATCAGTTGGATCAAGTTCGTGTAATTTTGAATTGGGCACTAAATGACAAAGGAATTAAAGAATTTATGCAAAAATTGTCATCATCATTTTCGCCTCATGAAATTTCTTTTTTAATTGAACACCCGGAAATCCTTGATAAAAGTCTCAATTGGATTTTGACATCGGAGGAAAGCAAAGAATGCAAGAAAAAAATATTTTTGAAATTTGGTTGCATTGCTGAATACTGTCTGAAGAAATTCTGCGGAGATTTTACATGTATTGATGATTATTTGAAATGTATTTTTACGTCTGAAAAAGAAATCTGCGAGTATAAAGAATGTATAGCATTTTCAGGCATTTGTAATAGGGAGTTTGAGAGAGACTACTTTGAACTCAGCAAAGGTTTTGATAAGGTTGAAAAATTCTTAAAATGGACCAAATTCTCTGAGGAAAAACGTAAAGAATTTAAAAGTCGTTATGTCTTGAAAGAGGAAGTTATTGTCGTGTCCTTGCTCGGCAAAAATTTCATTGTATTGATGAATTCTTAGAGTGGGCAGAATTGCCCAAGGAAAGAGTAAAAGCCTTCAAAACTTCCTTATTGTTTTGTAACAAAACATGGTTATCTACAGTATGCCTTGATCTCTTCTTAATGAATAATAAGTCAGGTTGGGTTAATGGGATTCCTAAGTGGGCTGAGTTATCCGTTGAGGAGACTAAAGAATTTTACATGATTATGTTAAAAGAACTTAATTTGCAGGAATATCTTATTTATAAAAAAGCCAAATTTGATGATATAAAATATATTATCAGTGAATTACCTTTGTCAGAGGAAGAAATGAAAATTTGTAAGATATATATTTGTCTCAATAGCTTCCACGTTTTTGGAAATTATGTAATGAGAGGAACGTGGGATAAAATGGAAACCCTTTTAAATTGGTTTGCTCTTTCTAAAGCAGATATTTTATGTTTTAAGCATAAATATGCCTTGGATGCTTGGGAGATATGTTTTAATCTTTTAATTACAGATAAAAGATTTGATGACTTGGACAAATTAATCAGTTGGATAGACTATTCTGACCAAGCGAAATACAGATACAATAAATTTCAAGCATTTTATCTAGAGAGCAAATTTTCCGAATATATGCAAGGACTTTGGTAGATGATAAAGATGGTAAGGATGAAAACCTGATATTCTTGAATAAGTTCTTTAAAAAGAATATTACAAAGTTCATTGAGTGGAAAGAAGCTTTTCTTGAATGGTGTTATTCATATAAAGAAAAACATTTTATTGTAAAATTCCGTCAGATTTGGGCAATTGTTTATACTGTTGGATTTGTAAAAGTTTAAACCCAAGCCATAAAGATATTAAAGCTTTCAATGATATCATTGATAACTATATAATTAATATAAATAAGACCAAACAGAAACTCGAACTGACGCCTGAGGAAAGCAAAGCAAGTCGATCAAAAGAGAAAGAAGTTGCAGATCAGACGAGGGTGGAGGAAGAGGAGGAGGAGGAGGAAAGAATAAGCATTGGAGTATGGCATTACCCATAAGGTTACAGAATTAACCCAATTCATATTTTCTATTAATTAACTGTATCCTTAAAAGTCATCTGGACCAGACATACAATATATATATATATATATATATATATATATATATATATATCTTTATACCTATATATATATATATATATATATATATATATATATATATATACTCATAATAACATATATATATATATATATATATATATACTGCTAACTATCTCTATATATATATATATATATATATATATATATATTACCTGTGTTGTTACCTGTATTATTGTATGGTAGAAAGGTGAGACTATGGTCTGGAATAAGAGTATAGATCTAAAGTTCAATGTGGTTAGATGGACGGACAATCTTAAGGGCATGCTAGGTGTGAAAAGAATTAATAAAGTGTGGAATGAACTTACTGGAGGATTGTTGTGGTGTGAAGAAGGGTGGCCAGAGATGTGAAAGTATGTTGAGATGGTTTGGTCATGTGGAAAGGATGAATGAAAATTGGTTGGTTAAGCGGATGTATAGTGGAGAGTGTGTTGGGAACCGACCGGCTGGGAGAACCGAGAGAAGTGGATTGGGCAGGTGATGATATCAGAGAAGAAACTATGATTTGGCAGGTGAGATAAAAGTGCATGATCAGGAAGAAACAGTGGGGGGGTTATATGGAACTTGGTTGTATTATATAGTGGGGATGGTTCTGCGTGTTCGTTAACATAGTGAAGTCGTGGATCTGTCAGATGCTCTCAGGTTGGTTTTCACATGTGACATTTCTCATATTAATGGGCTTTTGAGAGGCCGGTGAGGCTGGGCTTTCTATTTACTGAGCTGTTTGCATGTAATTTCTATACGCTCTTAGGTAGCGGCGCGGCGCGCTACTTTGATCTTGGGCAGGGAGACGGAAATATGTATATATATATATATATATACTATATATATATACTTTTATATATATATATATATATATTTATAACATATATATGTTTGCTTCTTTTGAATGGGGATGGTTGCTTTAGGCTGCTCTGCCGTAAGAAGAAGCGGCGAAATATGTTTCAGTGAAACGCCTCTACAGCACTCCTCCTCGCCAGTGAGGCTGGTCTGTAGGTTAGAAAGTGATCACTAAGCTGCAGGGCAGGCGGATCTGTGCAGGCACTCGCGTCAGTGTGGGGACTGTGCCCTGGCCCCTCATGCGCAGCGACTCGCCTCTGCTGCTCGAACATTCAATCATGTCGTACTATACATCCTCTCTCACCATTCCCTATTTGTAATTCCTTTCACGCCTAACACCAGATTGTCCATCAGCGATAACAGATCCCGCCTGACCCAGACCCATGTCACTTACCGGCTGTACCATGAACCCAAGCGCACTCAGACTTAGTTCCTTGCATCCACCAACGATTTAATTGCACCAATACCTTCCTGCCATTCACAACTTTCTTACCACCACACTCTGTATCATCCGTTCCTTTTCGTAACTTATATATCCCTAAATATTTCCAACTCAGACACTTGATCAAGCTGTGTGATAACATGGCTTCACTGGATATACTCACTCACAAACATAACCTTACTCTTTTCTATGTTTCTACAAACCCCTCCTTTTACATACCCTGCTAAATCTCTCTTCCAATCCCTCAAACTCTCTTCCAGATTCACCACACAAAGCCAAATCCGCATATAATATAGCAGGGGCACCATCCACTCACCTCATTCTCCATCATTTCTTACACCATTCCTGCCACCCCGATCTCTAATTCTTCCATAACACTGTCCATACACAAATTGAATAACCAAGGAGACATAACACATCCCTGCCTCACTCCGCTATTAATATTAAACCAATCACTTTCAACTCCATTTATTCTTACACACGCTTCAATATCATCATACATACTTTTGATTCCATTCAGAAGCCTACCACCAACACTATATATTACTAACACCTGCCATAGAGCTTCCCTATTAATCCTATTATACGCCTGTTGCAAATCCATAAAACCTAAATACAATTTATTCTTCTTCTCTCATTTTCTGTCATTTGTTTCAATGGAAAAATTTGATCCACACATCCTCTACAACTCCTAAACGCACTTTGTTCTTCACCAATCAGTCCTTCGTCACTCACACTCTTTCGACAAAAATACCAGCACATATATCTTCCCTACAACCTCAATAAACTTATTCCCCTATAATTTACCTCCTCCTTGCTTATGACCTCATCCCAAAATTCCTATTCCTTCTTGCACCATCAAACCCACACACGTTTCACTATCACCTCTTCATTACTGTTAATATTATACAGATTCTCAGTGTTCTTTCCACACTCCCCTCACATCCATCTCATCAGTTACAAAAGCACCATTCCCATTCAGTCAAGCAGGTTCACTTATTCATTTCTTAATATTTCGCCTTCACTTCCAGAGCTTCCCTATTCCCTTGTAAGTCCTCATTCATCCTCCTTCAAACTGTTCATTTACCTCTTCTTTTCTCCCTACGTATACACTTTTTAGTATTTCTTTTTTCCTCCTTCTCTAATTCAAACATCTTACTTTGAAACAAGTCTTTGGCTTGTCGTGCATTCAACCACGCTTTTTTTACTTTTTAACCACTTGCATCACCTCTTCATTCACCACTCACTGTTAACATTCTTACTTCCTACTTTAGCACATCCACATACTTCCTTTTGCACTAACAACTGCTTCTTCATTTGCTCCCCAGATTTCTTGTTTCAACTTGTTCACATTCAACTGATTTACTTGCAAGCGTTCTTAAATACTTATTACCTCATTCACTTAACTTCTCAATCTTAATTCTACAAACTTCCTTCTTCTTCACCTTCCTCATCCAAGCCCCCACTAACTTAATTTTACATAGTACTATATAATGATCCGATAATCCCATTCCTAATCCCCTCACTGATTTAACATCCAACACATACTTCAACATCTCCTTCACCAACACAAAATCAATTATACTTTTCACTTCGAAACCATCTCCACCTACACCAACTCTAGTCTAGCATACTTATGGATACAGTAAAGTATTACTTACACACACACACACACGCACACGCACACGCACACGCACACGCACACACACACCTCTTTCCTCATAGAAATCAATCACCCTCCTGCCATTCTCATTTTCTCCCAACACCTCAAAACCACCTGTTATACCATCTCTTTTCTGATCACCTATCCAACCATTTAGGTCACCCAACACAATCAATTTGAAGCTCCTACTCACCCCATCCAAAATATCATTCAGATTATCAGAAATCGTGCTCTCTTCAACATTTCCTTCAGATGGACCATACGTCACAACCACACATACCTTGACCTTTTCAAACTAAATTTAACCCGGTAGAATTCAAGTACTGCACACATAAAGTCTACCTGGCTGTACCACAAGTCACTCATCAAAATTGCATCTCCTTCTCTCCCTCTCTCCCAGCGCCCACACCAGCATTCACACACCACACCACTCATTTTCACCGTTTCCTTTCATCTTTGTTTCAGTCACAGCGAGCAAATCAAATTTGCCCTTTCTAAATACATCCATCACCTCTCTCTTCTTCTCCTCAACATTTATTCCTCTGACATTCCATGTACCCATACGATTCATACAATTTCGCCGAAAATTAGAAGGCCGTTTACGGCGATCACCCATCTCCGAGGCCTGCATCAGCATTAAAAGCAAGAGATAGGTGTGAGTGGAGCCTTAGCAACTACCACCGTCCCTTAGTCGCCTTCTACGACACGCAGGACATATGATATAGGCAATTCTTTCTCCCCACACATAAGGGATATAAAGTAGTAAAGGGATCTGTGAATGTTGTTCTAGAAGAGGGGGTGGGGACGATTAAAAATAATATTCGCTGATATGTGGATAAATGGTGGTCCCAGTAAGATGTTGCCTGGTGCGTCTTAGCAGAAAATGGGCGCGAGAGAAGGCGAACAATTAAAAATGGGGTAATTTCTCGCTTCGGTATGCGTATACTCACCCTCTATTATATATATACCATATATATATATATATATACATATATATATATATATACACTTTCTATATATATATATACTGCATATATATATATATATATATATATATATATATATATATATATATATATATATATATACTTATAATATATGCTAATAATGTGGATAATTTTTACATTGGAAACAAATAATTGAGAAATGAAGAAGAAGAATAAATTGTAATTTGGTTTTATGGATTTGCAAGAGGCGTATGATAGGATTAACAGGAAAGCTCTATGGCAGGTGTATATATATATATAGGGGTGGGATTAAAAAAAAAACCGTTCCGTTTTTAAAAAAAAAAACACGTTTTTTAAAAAGACCAATGGCAAAAATTTTTGGTTTTTGTTTTTTTAAGTACTTTATTTTTCATCATAATCAGTCTTTTTGAATTTAGCATTAAAAATACAGTAAATACAATGTTAAAAAAGGTATACAATATATAAAGTTGAGTTTAGTACTTGATAAAGTTTTATTAGTGCTCTAGGACATATAATTATTACATTTCATATGATCTGATTATTATTATTGCTATTGTGTGTGTATTATTGTTAATTATTATTGTTAATTATTATTAATATTAAATAATAATATATTAATAATATATATATATAATAATAATAATATATATATATATATAATATAATATAATAATATAATAATATATAATATATATATATATATGATTTATATATATATATAATAATAACTATTATAATATATATATAATAATAATATATATATAATATCATAAATACATAACCAACCAATATAATAATAACATATAGCCAATAATATATAATAATAATACTTAATATATATACGCATATATATATATATATATATATATATATAATAATAATATATATAATATAATAATAATAATATATATATATATATATAACTGCTATATATACGCCGTATATGTAATAACCATGTATATATATATATATAATATATATATATATACTTTATATATATATATATATATATATATATATATATATATATATATATATATATATATATATATATATATATATATATATATATATTCTTCTTCTACCTTTCTCCCCAAGACTGGTGGTGAGTTGCGTAACAAGCATCAGAAAAGAAAAGCAGTGGAAGAATATGACATGAAAAGAAAGCCCAGCCTTACCCCCCCTCTGTTCCATTAATTAGTAAAGACTGTCACGGTCAGAAAATCACCTAAAGCTGCAGGTTTCAGCGGACCCTCACTATGAGTGAAATCATCAGTGTAAGGGTTCATCTTGACCAGGTGGGCCACAACCATACCCCTCACAAAACCTCACCATCCTAGTATGCACCTTTATTTTCGCCTCTGCCAAACTCACATTTCTGTCCTTCAGATATTCGTTTACTGACTCAATCTACTTTTCTTCAATCTCCCAGCCTGTCGGTTTTCAACACACTCGCCACTATACATCTGCTTAAAAACCGACTATCATTCATCCTTTCCACATGACCAAACCATCTCAACATACTTTCATTTATTCTCTCGTTTACCCTTTCTTCACACCACACAACTCTCTAATACGTTCATTCCTCATTTTATCACACCTAGCACACCCCTAAGATTGTCCATCTGAACACATTGAACTTTAGATCTATACTTCTTATTCCAGACCATAGTCTCACTACTATTCAATAACACAGGTAACAACATACCGTCATGCAAGACCCTAGCGCACTAAAGACTTAGTCCCTTTACATTCACCAACGATTTAGTTGCACCAGCCACCTTCCTGCCATTCACAACTTTCCTACTACACTCTGCATCATCCGTTCCCTTCTCATCCAACACATACCCTAAATATTTAAACTCAGACACTTGTTCCAGCTGCTCACCATCTAACATAACTTCACACTGAGGACTGTCCTCACTCACAACCATAACCTAACTCTTATCTACGTTTACTTTCAAACCCCTCCTTTTACACACCCTGCCAAATCTCTCTACCAATCCTCTCAAACTCTTCAGATTCGCCACACAAAACCAAATCATCCGCATATAATAGGTAGGGCACCCTCCACTCATCTCCATCATTCTAACACCATTTCCTGTCACGCCCACCTTCAATTCTTTCATAACCCCATCCATATACAAATTGAATAACCAAGGAGACATAACACAACCCTGCCTCACTCCGCTATTAATACTAAACCAATCACTTTTGACGCCTCACTATCGTCATACATACTTTTGATTCCATTCAGAAGCCTATCACCAACACTATATATCACTAACACCTGCCATAGACCTTCCCTATTAACCCTTTCATACCCCTGTTGCAAATCCATAAAACCTAAATACAATTTATTCTTCTCTCATTTTCTCAATCATTTGCTTCAATGTAAAGATTTGATCCACACATCCTCTACCACTTCTAAACGCACCTTGTTCTTCACAATCATCCTTATATATATATATATTTCTTTCGATCTCTTCCTACAACACTCAATAAACTAAATACCTTATATTTTCTACAGTTCCCTTTATCTCCCTTACCCTTATATAAGGTACTATTGCTGCTCTCCTCCAATCCCTCGAAACTATTACTCTCCATAAACGCTTTATTACACAACTTCAGATCCAATCAATCACCATCTTGCCTCGTTCTTGATCATTTCACCATTAATTTCATCTATACCTGCAGATTTACCATTCTTCTTTCTTACTCTACCCATTTCCTCCTCTTTGCTAACTTACTCATCACAAATACCTATTCCCTTCTTGTACTAAACCCCACACACAGAGAGAGTGAAGCAGACAAGTTCTTTA
>JABUQX010137308.1:20000-23419 GCA_015478945.1 Trachelipus rathkii | reverse complement strand
ATTTTTGATCTCCTCTCTCTTTCCCTCCTCGACTGTGCGTAACCATATAATATTCATGCTTAGCCCATAACCCCTATAGCAATTTTCCAGAACTGACTTCCAAACATGCAAATTCCTTACCTATGTCCTAATCAAGGCTCAGAATAATTATCGCATCACTGAGTTTACCCTTCCCTCTCCATTTAATCCTAGCCTTATTCACCCAAAACTCCTCACTAGTGTATATTCACAAATGTGTAAAATCTTCATAGTATGTCTCTAGATTTTTAAACGATTTCAGAGGGAATACCCTGCAAAATGACACGCATTTACACAGTAAGCATTTATTCATACATATGAGAACAAATTTCTTACTTTATATTTACTACAAGTATTAAATTCATACAATTAAGTGTTATTTATTGTAATTAAATTGAATTATAAATAAAGAGAAACCACTAAACTTCCGTGATACTGACTATTTGCTCCTGCTAAATCGGTATGACAAAAACCCCATTAAGTTACAAGGCGGGAACGATACCTCAGTATTTGCACTGCGTGTGCTTATATTTCATATAAATATGGTGTACCGGATTAGGATATTTTGTTATCAACATAACAACTGAGAGTGAGAAGGCTCATTCGAAGAGTGCATACTTCAAACATCGTGGTCACTAAAAAATATAAATCCTCGCAATCCTCAGAACCACTGAGCTTTGTAGATGCTTTTTAGCTAGAGCACTTAAAAAGCGCACTTAATTGTTAAAGTTGGTGTGCCATAACAAGTTATCCTTAATAGTGAGATATACCAATATGCCTGAGAGAGATCTCTCCATCTTGTTATCGGTAACACTGAGACATGTATTTTTTGCCGTGAACATCTTGGTCACTGTAATTACTCGCTAGTAATCTATAATGATGTCTCGGTCTACTACTTATATTTTCAACCATCCCAATAATTTGTTACAATGTAAAGATTTGGATGGTTTATTCTTATATTACTACTTCTAAATAAGATATAAGTAATATTACCACCCTATATATTGGACTTTAGTTTATATTATACCAGTATGTTCCCATTATATCCTTTATTACTTTAATGGATCTACTTATATATTTTAAGCTATAATGGTTGATGAAAGTTGTTTTAAAGCAAAGAAAAATAATTTTAAATAAATTAATAAAGAGACAATATTACTTAATAAGTTGGAGAACTATTGGTTTCTTTTTACCCACATATAATTATTTATCTAGCAATAGGATCATAAGAGATTATTGTTACAACTTAGGTTTGTGCGATCTTATTAAGGTTTTTACTCTGGGTTACTATTAAGTGTTTTGTTATACATCCAATTTAAAGTTCTTTGATTATTTTTAGTTTATGATTATCGTATTCGTATTTGGATGTTATCAAGTCTTAAAATTTTGTAAGATCTCCTGCGAAGATATAGCATATGAACTCTTTTGGACAAGCACATAAAAGTCATTAATACATTTTGTCAATAATATCAAAGTAGAAGCCATACTCTATACTAAGATTATCTTGATTTATGTTCTTCGACTTTACGACGTATCATAATCCATATAATCTCTACTCACTTAGTACCTATGTGCTCCATTAATTCTCATATATAGACACTTCCTCCAATCAACTTTTATACTTTCTCTACTATATATTCACAGCATGAGCTTCCTATTTAGATGTAAAATGTACGTGTCAACTAAAATTGATATAACGGGTATGTTTAGACCTGGAGATTGGTAATCTTGGTGGTGTCATTGTAGTACCGTTTTGAATCGTTGCATCATCCTACACTATATACATCTCTCGTAACATATAAATAACTATCGGATGAAAATGAGTTTCTTTCATATAGACTACGTATGAAATGATATCAACTTATACTTATCCTATACCAATGTACGACACTATATCATTACATACCAATATCTGATAAATCCTCCACAGCATGTATAATATTAGATGTATTTAATTGTGAATATCTAATCAAATTAAGTTAGTTGATATTTTCTTAACCACCTTGATCACATTATATCGGTGACATATATCAATATTACGTGTACTGATCCAATATCTATCATTATTTAAATAACTTAATTGCCACGAATCTTTACCGACACTATTTCCTTAATTCAACGTAAGTAACATTTTTGATTAGGTGAAACCATGTTTTTAAGTATAGACCCTCGATAGTGTAAGATATGCTATCAAATTCTAATTCTCGAGCGCGTCTAATCATAATAAATGAGCTTGTCATTCGAGCTATCACGTTCTTATTCACTATGTTGACCTCCAATTTTATCAATTTCATTCGTAAGAAGCTATATGCGCGGCATGGCTCCTGTTAAAGTGCTGTTTTACTCTAGACGCGAGATAATGATCTCTCTTCTGAGTGTTTGATCAAATCCTAACTTAAATCGTAATAGCTAATTAAGATAATATAGATCTCCACTCTCTCAGGTAAACATGTACTTTTACTCACCATGGAGAGGTTACTGGCATTTCACCCTCTGAATAAAATCGAAGTCATAGCATCCTTTATCTGTGCTGGACTAACCTTCCATCTCTGCTCACAATATTATGAAGCATATAATATTGTAACATAATATAAAAGTATCTATAGAAAAAAGATAAACTCAAATTTGTAACTCAATAAACTCCTATGACCATACTTCTGTAAATAATAATCTATTTATAACTCCGGTTAGTCCTATACATTAAATGTACGATCACTATTATTAGCCCACAGGAAGCCTAAGGTCTATATCCGTTCGGTATATATCTATCACTAAATGCAATACAAAAGTTATAATCTGTAATACTCTCTCATTGAAGAGAAAAGGCTCATTACCATCATATATTTGCTCACTTTTTTCAATGGGTCCTCAAATCAATATATTTATATTATCCTCTTGTGACCTTTAGAAGCTATCAGAGAATAGCATTTAAGAACACATACTAATTATATTTAATATGGTTTTATTACGTTAATCAATATTTACTCTTCTTCCTATTTTATTCCACACCTCTATATGGACTACGTACTTTCTTGTCTACTGAATGACCACATTTTCTATTAACAGATCATCTAATATACTAACTCTGTCAAGTCTAACACTGCTTTCATATATCAGTAGACCCTTAAGTATGTCCAAATATGCTCCTATGTCCTTCGGCAACTATAGTAGAGACTAAACTACCTAAAGCCTCATCCGGAATTCTATCCTAGGTAACTTTAAAATAAAACGTCTCCTTCTTAAGCATTAGGAAAAGAACTTTTTAGATAATTACTACTTATGATCTATACACTTAAAAAAATAATGATATTGTAACTCCTCAACATAATCTTTAGTGTGGATGTTGTTACCTAATTTTTTAATTATATGTGTGAAGCCTATTGGTGTTATATATATAATTC
>JABUQX010137308.1:0-10000 GCA_015478945.1 Trachelipus rathkii | reverse complement strand
TCAAAAATTTTTGAAAGCATAGGATACTGGCTATTACATCTGGTTTGTACATCCTGAATAAATCTGTGCTGTGGTAAATTAAATCTAGTTTGATATTCTTCATACTTGGCAATAGCTTGAGGCGAGTGATTAAAATGACCTACGATTTGTTTACATATGGATATATTTTTTTTCACGTCTCTTTGTTCAAATATGGCATCATTGAGAACTAGTGTCAAAGAGTGTAAAAAACAAGGTAATTCCTGGAATCCTGCTTGTGTAACTCCTGCAGCCATATTAGGTGCGTTATTCCTTACTATAACATGAATTTTATTAGCAGGAATATTGAATTCTTCCATAACATTTTGAAGACAATCACTTATATAAGATGCTGTGTGAGATACGTGAAAAGGTGAAACTCGAAGGATAGCATTTATATTCAATAGCTCCAATTATTACAAGCCTAAAAGGCAAATATTTCACTGCTCACTTACGAGTTCACGGGTATATAATTATCAAAACATATTACATAACATGACTAACGAAACATTGCCAAATGTCTGCCTCACCATGACTGTCTGAAAATCCTAACATGATATCTTAGGCTCTACGTAAAGATGTGCCGCTCAATCCAGTTTTATTTAATTAAATAGAATTAAGGAAGAACTGAAATTAAAAATCAATACGGCAGACTTCGAAATATTGTCTTTGAAATATCATAAACATCGAATAAAAATTATTTTCAGATTGTATACCAAAGAATCGGTCAAAGAATCGGTATAATTTTGCCGATTCCGATTCCTGAAAAACAGCCGATTCCTCCGATTCCGATGCCGATTCCGATTAATTGTCCCATCACTAATATATATATATATATATATATATATATATATAGCTATCTATATAATATATATATATATATATATATATATATATATATATATATATATATATATATATATATATATATATATAATTATATATGTAAGAAAGTTATAATATATATATATATATATATATATATATATATATATATATATATATATATATATATATATATATATATATATATATATATATATATATATATATATCATGATCATCATCATCACCATCATCATCATGCACCTTCTCTACCCAAAGACTGGGGTAAGGTGCGTAACATGTACAGGAAACAGAAAAGTAGTAGAAGAATATGAAGCAAGTCGAAAAGAAAGCTCAGCCTTACCGCCCCTTTTATATCTTTTTGTGAGAACTCGTCGCAGTCAGAAAATACACCCTATAGCTTCACGGGACAACGATGGACCCTCACTATGGCATCTCGTCAATGTGGGATTCATCCCTTGGCCCAGGTGGGCCACAACCATACCCTCACAAAACCCCGCCATTCACTCTTATTATGCACCTTTCTTCTTGCCTCTGCCAAACACATTTCTCTCATCCAGGCATTCCTTTACTGACTCAATCCACATTTCCTTCAGTCTCCCAGCCGGTTCATTCCCACCACACTCACCACTATACATCTGTTTAACCAACCGACAATCTTCCATCTTTTCTACATGATCAAACCATCTCAACGTACTTTCATTTATTCTCTCATTTACCCCTTTTATTCACACCACACAACTCTAATACGTTACTTCATTCCCAATTTTATCAATTCTTCTCACACTTAACACACCCCTAAGATATTCCATCTGAACACATTGTACTTTAGATCAATACCTCTTATTCCAGACCATAGTCTCACTACTATACATTAACACAGGTAACAACATAACCTCATGTAAGACCCTAGCGCACTCAAGACTTAGTCCCTTTACATCCACCAACGATTTAATTGCACCAGCCACCTTCCTGCCATTCACAACTTTCTTACTACACTCTGCATCATCCATTCCCTTTTCAACCAACATTTATCATAAATATTTAAACTCACATTTTTTGCAGCTACTCACCATTTAACATAACTTCACACCGAGGACTGTCCTCACTCACAACCATACACAACCATAACCTTACTCTTGTCTACGTTTACTTTCAAACCCCTCCTTTTACACACCCTACCAAATCTCTCTACCAATCCTCTCAAAGTCTCTTCAGATTCGCCACACAAACCAAATCATCCGCATATAATAGGTAGGGACCCTCCACTCTCTTCCATTCTCCATCATTCTAACACCATCCCCCGCCACCCCCACCTATAATTCTTTCATAGCCCCATACACATACAAATTGAATAACCAAGGAAACATAACACATCCCTGCCTGACTCTGCTATTAATATTAAACCAATCACTTTAGACTCTATTTATTCTTACACACGCTTCACTATCGTCATACATACTTTTGATTCCATTCAGAAACTTACCACCAGCATCATATATGACTAACACCTGCCATAGAGCTTTCCTATTAATCCTTTCGTACGCCTGTTGCAAACCCATAAAACCTAAATGCAATTTATTCTTCTCCTCCCTCTTTCCCAGTCATTTGTTTCAATATAAAGATTGGATCCACACATCCTCTACCATTACTAAACGCACCTTGTTCTTCACCAATTAGTCTTTCAGTCACTCGACGCACTCTTTCGACCAAAATACCAGAATATATCTTCCTACAACACTCAATAAACCAATTACCCCTATAATACCTACAGTTGCCTTATCCCACTTCCAATTCTTATATAAGGGTACCTTATTATTGTTTCTCCAACTCTTCGGAACTATACCCTTCAGCAAACACTTTGTTACAACAAACTCCAAATCCAATCATCCCATCTCGCCTATATAATTCTTTTACCGGATTGACGACAAAATTTTATTCTTTCTTTCCTCATATTTTTAAAATCAACTTAATTAAAACTCTTTTTGACAGGGGATACAAAATTTCGTAATCTTATGTTAATTTTACAAAAGAACTTGATTTCATGAAAATATCATTTCTGAAGAATGGGTTCCCAGAATTTATAATTGACTCAACTTTTCAAAAATTACTTTCAGCAAAATTTAAAGACAAATATCAGGCTAAATTAACAGCTCCTAGGGATATTTTGTGTATGAGGTTGCTTTTCTGGGGAAAATCAGTTACAAAATTCGAGGTAAAATTGACGTGGTTTTAAAAACAAACTTTACACAGTTTAAATTTATAGTTATATTTTCGAGTGAAAACAAAATTGGGAAATATTTTAAATTTAAAGATAAACTTCCTTTACCTTTATGCTCATCAGTAATATATCATTACAAGTGCGGTGACTGCGATGCCACCTACATAGGAAAGACAATACGAAGCCTTTCCATACGTATTGCTGAGCATAAAGGTGTTTCATTTAGAACTAGACCATTTACATTATCCCCCCTATTCAGCTATAAATGCTCATTCTCTTCAGGAAAACGAATATATACAGAATACGAATTTTGGAATATTGTCCCAAACTGAGGAACCCGATCTTCAGTTGTTAGAATCCTTGTATATTTGGCATCTCAAACCGACCTTAAATGAAAATCTAAGTTTTAATAGTTTTTTAATACTAAAGTGAGGTTTTGTTTAAATCATGAACTCTTAACCACATAATATTGTAATCATTAATTTATCTATATGGTTTATTTATTTCAACTTTATATTATTTTAACTTTTAATTAATTTTAAATAATATTTTGTTTAAAATTTTATCATTATATTGTAAGTCTTGAAAATGGGAAGAAGAATTCTTACCCGAAACTAACTAGTCTGCTAATAAATAATTTAAAATGTTGAAATTCTTTTTGGTTATACTCGCTATTATATATATATATATATATATATATATATGAGAGAAAGAGTACATATATATATATATATATATATATATATATATATATATATATATATATATATATATATATATATATTTATATTTATATATTTATATATATATATATATTTATATATTATTAGATATATATATATTATACATATTATTATTATATTATTATTGTAAATTACTATTACAAGATTATTCTTATATGTGTGTCTATATATAGGTATTATTATTATTTTTTTTTTTAAATTATTATATTATTATTATTATTATTATTAATATATTTATACTTTATTATTATTATAAAATTATTTTTTAAAAATTCTTATTATATTGTTTTATTTTATATTAAATTTATATTTATTGTTATGTTAAATAAATATATTATTATATTATTGTATATATATATTAAATACAAATACATTGTTCTTTTTAATAATATTATATATTATATATATATATATATATATATATATATATAAAGACATTTTATATTTGTAAATGGAAATTTATTTAGAATATATAAAAAATAATAAATATATAGAAATATGATAAAAAAATATTGGCAAGTTAAAAGTGCCAAAAGTATTTGCAAGTACTTTGCAAATTTTCAAGTACAAGAGGTGCAAGTACAAGTACAAGTACAAGTACATGGGTTTTAGAAA
Source organism: Trachelipus rathkii (assembly GCA_015478945.1). Taxonomy (NCBI): domain Eukaryota; kingdom Metazoa; phylum Arthropoda; class Malacostraca; order Isopoda; family Trachelipodidae; genus Trachelipus; species Trachelipus rathkii. The sequence goes on along the minus strand of JABUQX010137308.1, from coordinate 5,557 downwards.
CTGCAAGTACAAGTACAAGTACAAGTACTCCAAAAATGTACTTAAGTCCAAGTACAAGTACAAGTACTTGTACTTGAACACAAGCCTGATATATATATATATATATATATATATATATATATATATATATATATATATATATATATATATATATATATATATATAAAAAATAAAAGATATATATATATATATATATATATATATATATATATATATATATATATATATATATATATATATATATATATAAATAATAATAATATTAATATTAATATTAATAATAATATTAATATTAATATTAATATTAATATTAATATTAATATTAATAATAATAATACAATAAAAGTAATAATAATAAAATTGTTTAATTAACATACCCGAAACAACATTTCTTTATTAAAGTAGAAAAATGCTTTAAAATAAATGTTATCCTTTAAAGCTCTCATTTTTTTCTTCGTTAAAACAGAAAACTATTTTTATGGGTAACATATATATATATATATATATATACATATATATATATATATATATATATATATATATATATATATATATATATATATATATATATATATATATATATATATATATATATATCGATTGGTCCTCAGCCTATCGGACGTGTTTGCCTGAGCTCTCGTGAAATTTATATGTGCTAAATTTTGAATGGACTAATATGGCTAGGCTCGCAATAGTGTAGTGGAGGACCCTGATTTTTATTTGGAACGCGATGACTTTGATATAGAAAGTGAGAGCAATGAATAGGCTACAGGTAATATTAATCAAGTAATTAATGTCTTGAAAAATTATCCTTATCCTAAATATCTAATTGGAAGTGTTTAGAGTTGAAAAAAGTCGGATTTTCCAATTGATATTGATTCTATTTTTTATCTTATTAAGAACATGACAACGAATTTTAAAAATTTAACACTAGTGTTAATACGCTAAATACATCTGTTAATAGGATCGAAAAGAAATTGGATATCTTTGAAGAACGTGTTTAAAAGTATTAGAAACTAAAAATAGTGATTTTAATAAGAGACTTTGTGAAGTGGAATATAATTTAGCGTCAGGGATTGCTGGTGCTGTTTTGATCGATTATCTTGATAGGGTTAAAGATCTTGAATTGGAACTAGAAAGTTTAAGCAGGGGAACCTTAATAATTATCTAATCCTGAATGGAGACAAAATTAGCCAGATGTTTACTGATGTGAGCAGTTTAAATCTTAAAGAGGAAGCAATTTCTGCAATTGGTAAAGTACGTTGCCTAATTTGGACTTGACACGAATCGGGATTAAGAGGGCTTTCAAATATAGTAAGCAAAAGAATAAGCTCTGCATCGAATTCGACGGTGAAACGTTTAGAGAGAAAATATTATCTGCATACAAAAAGCTTACTGTGAAGCTTTTTTAAATTAACGATCGACTGACGGAACTTAGGGGTCAACCCTACTGCAAACTACGAAATCTGAAAAAGAATCTACATAATGTCATTGCAAAAACGTTTACAAGAAAAGGTGTTATTTGCTATATTATAAAGGATTGTACAATTGTACATAGAGTATTTAACCTTGATAACTTGCGATCGTTTTCGGAACCGTAATTAATAATTAGACTAGTTTATATCATTTTTATATGCTATAACGCTATTATTATTATTATTATTATTATTATTATTATTATTATTATTATTATTATTATTATTATTATTATTATTATTATTATTATTATTATTATTATTATTATTATTATTATTATTATTATTATTATTATTATTATTATTATTGTTATTATTATTATTATTAATATTATTATTATTATTATTATTATTATTAATGTTACAGCTATCATTGCTACTACTGCTACTACTGTTTTATTATCTTACTACTTACTATCTTACTACTGTTTTTATTATTTTATTTTATTGCTGAATAGATAAATAAAAGAATTATATATACCATATATATATATATATATATATATATATATATATATATATATATATATATATATATATATATATATTATATATATATATATATATATATATATATATATATATATATATATGGAAAGAGAGGAAAAGGAGAAAAAGTGTAGGAATAAATATAAATTAGAGTGTAGGTTTTAACCTTTTATATTATCATTTTAACCCTTTCTTATTGTTATTTTTATTATTGTGGGTATATTTGGTGAGCGGGGTGGTGGCCTTAGGTGTTGGGAAGTGCCTAGGGTGGGGAGTCCCACAAAGCGTGCAGCCTGAGGGAGTATATATATAGAAGAAGGGAAAAGATGGGGAGGAGAGAGGTAATTAGGGTGGGATGTATGAACGTGAGAGGGGTAAACGAGGATTTAAAGAGGGAGGAAGGGTTAATGTTTGAAGAAAAGTATTGGATAAAGAAGTTAACAGAAACTGAGCTGAAGGGAAAGAGGAGATGGACCTTTGGTAACACAAGGGCATGATATCAAAGAAAGTGAGAGTGGAGGGCGAGGGAAGTCAGGGAATAAGTTATGAGGAAAGAGGTGGGATAAGGTAAGGTTTGCAGCCAGTGAGTCTTTGAGGATAATGTGGGTAAAAGTGAAATTTGGGGGAAATGTGGGTTTTTATATGCACGTATGCACCGTGAATGGAGCGAGGGAGGAGGAGAGAGAAAGGTTTTGGAGTGAGTTGAATGAGTGTTGGGAAAGTTTCGGGGTAAATGATAAAATTTGTCTATTGGGAGATTTGAATGCAGGAGTAGGAAGGGAGGGGGTGGGAAGAATAGGACCATTTGGGGTAGGGGAGAGGAATGTTAATGGAGAAAGTCTGATAGAGTTGTGTGTTGAAAGAAGAATGATAGTGGGGAATACTTGGTTCAAAAAAGTGAAAATCATAAAAATACATGAAAGAGTGAGATAACGGGGGGGAGGGTGGTACTGGATTATGTGTGTGTGTAAATGGAAGATAGAGGCAGATTACTAGATGTAAATGTATTTAGAGGCGGGGAGGGGGATATCGGATCACTATTTGGTGGTTGCTAGGATAAGGGGGGAGAGGAGATGGTGAGGGAAAGAGGAGAAAAGAGGAGAGTAGAAGTGATAAAGGTGGAAAAATTGGAGGAACAGTGTGTAAGAGGGAGTTCAGGAGAGGTATGGAGGATAGGGGGAGAGACGTGAGAGGGAGGGAATTGGGGAGGTGGAGAGGGAGTGGATGAGATTTAAAGAGGCAGTATGTGAAGAGGCTAGAAGGGTATGTGGAGTAAAAAGGGTGGGTGCAAGCAGAAGGAAAGGGAGCGAATGGTGGAGTGAGGAGGTGAAGGAGGTGGTGAAAAGGAAAAAGGAGGCTTATGTGAAATGGTTGGGAAGTAGGAGAGAGGGAAGCTGGGAGGAATATAGAAGGGTTAGAGTGGAAGCAAAGAGGGTGGTGGAGAGGGCGGAGAAGAGAAGAGCAAAAGATGAATGGTGTAGAAAAGTGACGGAAAATTTTGAATCGGGGAGCAAGATGTTCTAGAAAGAAGTAAATAAAAAAGGAAGAAGAAGGAGGGGTTGGGGGAGAGGATTAAGGGGGGAGATGGGGAGTGGATAGGAGGAGAGGATAGGGTGAGGAAGAGGTGGGGGAGTATTTTAGTGGATTATTGAATGAAGTGGGTGGGGGAGGGGAGGAAGATGTGCAAGAGGTGAGGATGGGGAGTGAATTGGAGAGGGAGGGGGAGGATGAAATACAAATGGAGGAAATTAGTAGGGCCTTGAATAAAGGAAAAAAAGGGAAGTCCGCAGGTCTGGATGGAGTGAGAATGGAAATGTTACAGAAGGGAGGTATAGGGGTGGAGGAATGGCTGCATAGGTTATATAATATATGTTGGAGGAGTGGTGAGGTACCACAGGATTGGGAGGATGGTTGTTTGGTTCCCCTGTATAAGGGGAAAGGGGATAGGATGGATTGTGGGAATTATAGAGGTATATGTCTTTTAAGTGTGGTAGGGAAAGTGTATGGGAGAATATTGATTGAGAGAGTGAGAGGTTTAACGGAGGGGAGAATGGGGGAAGAACAAGAGGATTTAGTGGGAAAGAGGGTGTGTGGGACCAAGTGTTTAACACTAAAGATGTGCTTTGTGGAGAAAAAGTATAGAGAAGAAAGGAAAGTGTATGGGTGTTTTTAGATTTATAAGAATATGATAGAGTGAAGAGGGGTGAATTGTGGAGGGTGTTGGAGGAAAATGGAGTGGGGGGTAAATTAGGTAAAGGTATTAGGGCCTTTTATAGGAATAGTAGAATGTGTGAGAGTGTTAGGAGGAGAGAGTGAGATGTTTGGGGTGGTGAGAGGATCGAGGCAGGGGTGTGTCATGTCGCCGAGGCTATGCAATTTGTTTATGGGGAGTGTTTGCAGGGGAATGGTGAGGGAGGGGAGGGGGTGGAATTGATGAATGGAATGTTAGAAGGGAAGTGAACATGATACTGTTTGTCGGACGATACTGCCCTAGTGGCGAAGAACGCGGAAGGGCTGAGGTATTTGGTGAGGGAGTTCGAGAGAATGTGTGGACAAAAGGGGCTTAAAATAAATCCAGGTAAGAGTAAAGTGTTAGTGTTTGAGGAGGAGGAAAGAGAGGGGGGAGGGGTTAGAGGTGAGAGTAGGGGGTGTAGTATTGGAAGAAGTAAAGATTTTTAGATATTTAGGGATGGATTTGGGTGAGGGGGGAGGGATGAAGGAGGAGATAGAACATAGAGTAGGAGAAGGAATGAGAGCTTTGAGTGGTCTGAGAGAATTATGGAAAGGGGGGGGATTTATCACAGAAAGTTAAGATAAGTATGTTTGAAAAAATTTGTGTACCAGCGGTGTTGTATGGGTGTGAAACGTGGGGGTTGAATGCCAGGTCCAGGAAGAAGTTGGAAGTATTTGAGATGAAGGGGTTGAGAGCGGTTTGTGGGGTTAGCAGAAGGGAGAGGATTAGGAATAGGGTGGTGAGGGAGAGATGTGATTGGAGGAATGGGTTGGTGGGAAGAGCGGAGAAGGGAATGTTAAGATGGTATGGGCATCTAGTGAGAATGGAGGAACAGAGAGTGGTTAGGAGAGTTTGGGAGGCGGAGGATAGGAAGGAGAGGAAGGGGGAGACCAAGAAGGAGGTGGATGGATGGAATAAAGGAGAGGCTGGAGGAGGGAGGGATGAGGGAGGAAGAGGGTAGGGTGTTGGCGAGAGATAGAGTGGGGTGGAGGAGGTGGGTGGGCGAGATGAGGGGAAGTGTGAGTGAGAGAGGCTGTACGTACCACTACCCCGCTCAAGCGGGAAAAAGTGTAGGTAAAATAAATAAATAAATAAATAAATAAATATATATATATATATATATATATATATATATATATATATATATATCTTATATTATATATATATATATATATATATATATAAAGAAGAAGAAAGAGTTATATATATATATATATATATATATATATATATATATATATATATATATATATATATATATATATATATATATATATATTGAAGCTGGGTGCTTAGGACCGCTTCTTTAAGGTTGATTGAGAAATGGTTTATTCTTTACAAGTTTATTTTCTTACAGCTA
>JABUQX010137307.1:17500-20946 GCA_015478945.1 Trachelipus rathkii | reverse complement strand
GCGCGGTTTTCACTATTCTTCATTATTATTTTTTTAGAGTATATCCTGTGATTTTCAAAAAAAAAAATTTTTTTTTTTTAATAACAAATCCTATGGGTTTTTTTACAACTTTGAGAGGCTGTAACTTTTTTTCCTAAGGAGAGCGACGATTTTCGTTTTCACTATTCTTTATTATTTTTTTAGAGTATGTCCTGTGATTTTCATAAAAATCGGGGGTGACAACCCTCTGGGTAACAATTACCATAATAATAATAATAATAATAATAATAATAATAATAATAATAATAATAATAATAATAATAGGCTAGGACAGGTTACATAGATTTAAATAAATAATTATGATTTGCTGTGAAGCTTTTTATAGCAAAACAAGTTTTCTTTTCACTTTTATCAAATAAAATTGTGTTGTTAGGCTATTAGATATCATTAGTAGCGGTTTAAAAAAAGGCATGGCTTTGTCATAGGCTTTGTGTTTTAGTGCTGCCGAAAATTAAATTTGACAAGGGTGTTTCATAGGTATAACAACAAATCCATTGATTTTTCTAAAAAATCGATTTTTTAAGAATCTGTTAAACTCAACTATTACCCAACTTAATTTAATATATTTTATGGTGGGTTCCTTAAAGCACAGTAGCGCCTTAAAAAATTAAGGAGACCTTCAAAACATAAAATTAACAAAGAATTTTATAAAAAAAAAAAAAAATTTAATGGCGTCACGAATTTCGCTAAAAATTGAAATATCTAATAGGCCTATTCTAAAGTTTTCATTTGAAATACTTGAATTTCACGCAACTTGTTTTTTGAATTTTGTTTCATAACAGTTTAATAAATAATTTTAATTTTACATACCTTTCACGTTTATAAACCTAATTTATGTATGATGTAATTTGTACACTTTTTATTTGACTAAAAATACTTAACAACCTCGACGGACTGTCTCTTACTTATTTATGTCTTGACTCTTGAGTCACTCTTGACTCTTGATGCTTTATGTTTATATTGTTATCTTCTTTTAATCAGATTTGGGGATTTATATGAATTTTGTATTATTATCATAGTTTAACATATTATATGTTAAACTGTTATGAAATATGAATTATTAACCAATTTTGATTTTTAATAATAAGTGTATGTCATCTATATAATAAATATGGTGAATGTTGGGTTAAAACCAGGGATGGCACGAAAAAATCAAATGAAAAAAATCAACTGATTTTTTTACTTTTTATGAAGAAATCATGATTTTTTTGATTTTATTCATTTTTTTGATTTTTTTTTTTTTTTTTTTTTTTTTTATATTTAAGTGATTTAACTTCAATAGAAATAAAAAAATAAATAAAATAAAACTATATATATTATTTTTTTATTTTTTTTACAGTTATCACCACCGCTCACGGGCAAAGCCCTATTCAAGGAGGGGGTGTTAAAATAAACAAAACTTCAACTAACGCAAATTACGCAGATGAGCACAGACGCGGGCCTTAAAGTGAGGGAGATTAAATTGAGTAGGAAACACAGAAGATGGAAGAGAATTCCACAGAACAGAGGTGGCAGGAAAGAAGGAGGCACCGCAGCGAACTAGTCTGGAGTTGCTAATTAATATCAACACAAAACTCATGTGCCTGACACAGCACCCTTGCTACGAGGGCGATCTTAAAGGTGGTGGCACGCGAGTGGAAAGTTCCCTCGAGCACTTGCCGCTACGGTACCTATAGAAAAGAGATAAAGCACCAACATCGCGCCTCAAAGATAGAGGGTCAAGTGAACTAGAAAGAAACGGACAGTTTATAAGTCTTATTGCCTTTGACTCGACCCTATCCAAAAGCCGGTGGAACCATACCTGAGCCCCCCCAGAAATGAGAGCACTACTCCATACAAGGGCGGATGAGGCCTTGTATAACTGGAGTAACTGTGAAGAGGAAAATAAGTCTCGCAGTCTAAACAGAACTCCCAGTTTCTTTGAGGCCGCCTTAGCAACCGTTGTGATGTGAGGTTTCCAAGACATTTTTTTGTTTATGTTAAGGCCAAGGATGTTTATATTGTCAACAGGAGAGACGAGAGAACCGTCGAAAGAGATAGGAAAGTTAGAAGGTGTCTTAGAGAGGGAGATTTGTAGAAGTTGGGTTTTTAAAGAATTAAATTTCACAAGGTTGAGATGACCCCACCCGGAAATTCTATCCAGATCACGGATATAGAATCAGAAGATTAAGACGAGAGGCAATTACTAGAAGTAAAAGAGGGAGCCGGAATTTAAATGAGTTGAAGAATGAAGGGTCGAGTCATCGGCATATGAGTGAATAGAGTTAGATGTGCATGTGAGAAGATCATTAATGAAAAGTAGGAATAAAGTAGGAGATAAGACAGAACCCTGAGGAACACCACTATTGACAGAAAAGGAAGAAGAAGTCGCCCCATCAACAACAGCCATATTGAGCTTGAAAGAAAATTAGACATAAGTAAGCAAAGAGAAGGGAGAAATCTTTCTTTCAACCAATCAGAAGAAGTAAACAAGAATCAAACACGAACGAACCATCATATCAGTTTTAATGGGATTATATTCTAGTAAGATAAAAACAATAGATTAAAACAAGAACAAACAAGAAACACAGCAACAACAACAACAACAACAACAACAACAACAACCAATAACATTTAGATACAAACAATAAGTTCTTTATAAGCCAACCAACGCAATATATTATGCAAACGTATAACATTGTGTTCATATTAATTAAAGCTAACATAGCATTACCAGAACTAAGAAATATAATGTACAATAACAAAATCTAACCCACCTTACGCTAGAATAAACAACTAACATAACAAAGTTCCAATACTTAACAGCATAAGTACCTAGCACAGCGTACAAAACGTAACCTATTCACCACTTTTCGATCCATTTCGGATAAACAGTAGCCACAAAATGAGTCTTATATTACTAACCCTCGAAATATATGCTACAAACAAGGCTTTCATATTAATAAAGCTAACATAGCATCAGATGAACTAAGAAATAATGTACAACGACAAACTAACACAACTTGCACGAATAAAGTGTTAACATTAACAAAGTTCCACACTTTAACACCTGTAAGTCAACTAACATTGCAAACACAAAACGTAACCGTATTCAACTTTTTCCAGGCAATATCTACTAACATCAATATTAACGTATAATAATATAACTATAACACATAAAATATTTTACACAAGGACTTTATCATAATCTTGTTCAATTATCATACAACAGACCAGCGAATAACTGTAAACATAAAAAGTTTTATCCAAAAACCTAACATAAAAATAAGTTCTTTATATACTGACCTACAAATATATACCAACAAAGTCTTAACATCAATAAAGCTAACATATCATAACCGCAACTAAGAAATATAATGGACAAAGGCCAACCCTACATACCTCGCGTATTGATAATCAGCTAACAT
>JABUQX010137307.1:7500-12500 GCA_015478945.1 Trachelipus rathkii | reverse complement strand
TTACATGGATTATAAACTTTGCAGTAGTATTGAAATTCAAATATGGGAAAGTTGTGGCTTGAGAGACATCAATTTTCTGCCTTTTCTGCTGAGTCGCTGAGAGTCTGGTTCTCTTTTCATCATATATTAGCCCAGCATTTGCTAAATACTCTCATACTTGGAACACTAGTTGGAGGACAGGCCAGGTATTCCTTGCAAGTTTACTTAAGCGTGGGTAAAATTTTGCATTTTGATTAATAACACTTACCAAACTTTGATAGATCGTCATTTGATTTTGTACCCTTCTAGTCCGCTTTTATCTTCCGGTGATAGTCTCGCCTCATTTGCACTGCATCTTTTGATAAGCTTGTGTGTTCTTCATCACTACTGGACTGTAGAAATTTTTCCAGTGAATATCTGTTATTGCTTTACTTGTAGAAGATGTTGTTTGAATATTTCAATTTTTCCCTTTTAATGGATGGCTAATTAATAGACTGGGACAGGCCAAGTATATCCTTGCAAGTTTACTCAAGCGTCGGAAACATTTTGATTAACTTTCCACCAACTGTTTGGATCATCATTTGAATCTAATTCGTTTTTCTTGGTGATAGTTTTCAATCATATTGCACTACATCTTGTTGGCTAATGCGTGTGTATTCTTATATCGCTTACTGGACTGTTAGAAGATAACCTTCCAGTGAATCTGTTATTGATTTACTTGTTAGAAGGTGTTGGTTCTGTAGGATTTTGTTTTTTTTTGCTTTTTAATGGGTGGCGAATTAATAGACTGTTCTGATTGAAGTTTTTCAACTGAAACACAAAGTAACGATTTAACTTGTGTTCTATATCGTTACAAAAAAACTGCTTTCTATAACGGAAATCTAACGTAAGTTGCAATAGTTATGAAGGGTCATTAATTCCACAGAACCAAAGCGTTTTCTACATCTAGTTTAATTACATCTTTCATTCTTTTTCAAACCGTATCATTTTCATTTTGAAAGATGGTTCAACAATGCTTATTTACCTTGAGCCCATTTAATAAGGTATACATTATGATATATCTATGTATGCTGTAGAGGCGCTGATTAGTTTGGTAGGTTCTTCAAATTGGTTTCAAAGCTTAAGACAGTGTGAAAATGATGTCATTTTCTAAATAAACATTAGTTAACTTTGAATACGAAACTGGACGTACGAAGCAATATAGTCCTTGAGCAATATCTTTCCATCATATGATGTTGTAGTTTTTGTACTATTCTCAGCGAGTTGGAATGTCTTTCATAACATTAAGATATGGAATATCAAGCCGTTTTTGAATTGCCTTAAACTCATTTACATTTTCATTTTCTTTTTCAGATTCATCTTAAGTATTTTTATTATAAAATTCTTTATCAAATCTCGACAATAAACATCCGCGCGAATAGTAAAAATCACTATCCGCGGATTGCGGATGCGGATGCGATGCGGATCTTTAATTAATGTGCGGTATGCTCCGGCGGATGCGGATGTTTTACCTGCACCCACTAATATATATATATATATATATATATCATATATAATATATATATATACTATAATATAATATATATATATATAATATATAATATATATATTATATATATATATATATTATATATAATACTAAGAATAATAGTATAATAATAATAATAATAATAATAATAATAATAAAAAAAAAAAAAAAAAAATAATAATAATAATAATAATAATAATAATAATAATAATAATAATAATAATAATAATAATAATAATAATTATAAACTTAAAGGATGTATATTCTAAATTTCCTTTAGTTTTCCATTTAAGCTTTTTTTTGGAATTGTATAAAAATAATTCAAAAATTTACAATACTATGTATATTAATATATATCTATATTTATAATATCATATATATATAATATATATATATATATATATATATATATATATATATATATATAATATATATATATATATATAATTATAATAATAATAATAATAATAATAATAATAATAATAATAATAATAATAATATTAATAATAATATTAATAATAATATTAATAATAATAATAATAATAAATACATAATAATAATAATTAATAATATAAAATAATAATAATAATAATAATAATAATAATATAAATTAATAATAATAATGATATATGATAATAATAATATAAATAATTAATAATAATAATAATAATAATAATAATAATAATAATAAGAATATTACATAATAATACTAATATATATTTATTAAAATAATAAATACAATTTACTAATATAAAAATAATAATCATATTAATAATAATAATATAATAATAATAATAATAATAATAATAATAATAATAATAATAATAATAATAATAATAATAATAATAATAATAATAATAATAATAATAATAATAATAATAATAATAAAAGGTAAAGGACTATATTATGCGAGTGCTCTTAAGAAAATAATTTTATAATTAAACGAGCGTTCGAATTAGCATAATTAGCAGGTCAGAATGAAGCGAGTAGAGCTTTTAGTGTAAATGAAAGGTTAGGAAATTGTTTTTCTAGAAAATATTAGGTTTTTGGATTTGTGGAGAGAATTTCTGGATAAGGATCTTTCTGCAGCAGATGGAGATCACTTGAGTCGTAAAGGTGTTGGGCCATTCAGTACCAGTTTAGAACTTGTTTATAAAAAAAAATAGGTAAAGTTGGGGGTGATAGGTTAAATCTAGATACGAACAATAGGAATGGTAACTGTAATAGTGGTGAGATAATTAAAGCTATTGTTGTTACAGGTTCAAATAATGATGATATCAATAAAAAGAGCATTTCACATATCAAATGCTTTTACACTAATGCTCATAGCCTTAGAAATAAAAAAAGATGAGCTGATTAGTTATACCATAAATGAGAATCTAGACATTATTTGCATAACTGAAGCATGGGTTAATGAAGATCTCTATGGAGACTACGTTCAGGAATATGAAATAGACGGATATTCACTTTATTTATACCAGCGTAGAGGAAAGAAGGGTGGTGGTGTGGCGCTTTATGTTAAAAGCAATATTTAATCTGTATTAATTAATGACTGACTTTAAAACTAAATCAAGGTGTTGAATCTGTGTGGGTAGATATTTGGATGTACAATAAAATCGTATCGGATAGGGGTATTTTATAGACCTCCTGGCCAGAGTCAAGAATAGACGCGGAAATTGAAAGAAATTGAGACCAAACAGCACAGTTAAAGAATAAGGTATTGTCATACAAGGGGCTGATTTTTTTCTCCTGGCATTCATTGGATTCCTTGTCTAGTATGCGACCATTAGTAGTTCTTGTATTTTATAAATTGTACTAGGTAAAATTTTTGAGCCAGGATGGTCCAGTGAACCACAAGACACGATCCACTGTTAGACTTACTATTAACTAACGATGAAAGTTTGGTGGATGAGGTTAGAGTTGAGGAGAATTTAGGACTTAGTGACCATAATATAATTAGATTCAATATGAATGTGATATCTGGCCCCAAATTGCAAGCTAATAAGGAAAAATCTTAGATTTCCGAAATGGCGATCTTTACCAAATTTCAGACATGGCTTACGTTAATGACTGGGAATAATAGAGTTTAAAGACCAAACCGTTTTTATCATGTGGGAACATTTGAAGCAAGTTTTAATTGAATTTCAGTTAGTATGTTTAAAGATAAAAACCCATTAGGGGACAGAAGAGAAAATCTGTTTGCGTGGAACTAGAGAGATAAGAGAGAAAATTAATGATAAGCGTAGATGTTTTAAAATATTCAAGGGTTGTATAGGGAAGATGATTTAGAAAATTATAGGGAAAATAGAAATGAACTTAACCAGTCAATAAGAAACGCAAAGAGAGAGGTAGAAATTATTTAGCAAGGGATAGTAATAAGGACCTGAAGAGTTTTTTAGCTTTTATAATTTAAAAGTAAGAATAGAACAATTGGTTCAATTAAAATTGATGAAATTTAGTGAGGTTCAGATGAGGAGTTGGTCAACAGTTTCAGGGCCTTATTTTGCTTCAATGTTTACTGAGAAAAGATTAGATAATAGTTTGGAGACTAATAGTTCTTCTATGCATGTAACAAATAGACTAACAGAACAGAATTTAAATTTGACGTAAAAGATATTAAGACGTTTACTAGACCAGTATTGATCCATGTCTTTGAGCAATACCATTCTTTCCATTATGTGAAGTGTACTATCCAGCGAGTTGGAATGATTTTGATAACATTAAAATATGAATCCCAATCCGTGTTATTATTTGCCTTCAATCTTTTCATTATCTCCCAGATTCATCTTCAGTATATTATTTATAAAATTCTTTATCAAATCTCACAATAAATATCCGCGCAACACTCCGCCGAGTGGTTAAAGCGCGGGTTTGCGATGCCGGATCTTTAATAATGGCGGTATGCTCCGCGGTAGCTGGATGTTACCTGCCATCACTAATATATATATATATATATATATATAATATATATATATATATATATATAACTATATAATATACTATATATATATAATATATATATATATTATATATATATATATATATACTATATATATATATATATATATATATATATATATATAATATGTATCTTGCTACACTGAACTTTATATATAATTGTCTAAATCAGGGGTGGCCAACCTTTTTCATACCATGCGCCAAATATTTTCACAGACGAGCTCAGATGCGCACTTATATACTATATATATATATATTACATATATATATATATATATATATATATATAGTCATATATATATATTATATATATATATATAATATATATATATATACTATATATATAATATATATATTAATATAATATATTATATATATATATATATATATATGAGCAGTGTATGGATTAGAAGTCATATGTATCTTAAAAAAAACTATTAATTGCTACAGTAAACGGAAATACAGTGATGTACAAGGGAAAGATTGAATGCTCCAAATAAAAAAAAAAAAAAAAAAAAAAAAAAAAAAAAAAAAA
>JABUQX010137307.1:0-2500 GCA_015478945.1 Trachelipus rathkii | reverse complement strand
GGGTATTCTTTAGTAAAAAAAAAAAAAGGCAAAATTTAATAGAAAGTCTATTTATTTTAACGAGTAACGCATAAAAGGTCTCTAAATAGGCCTTGCTAATCATATACTAAATTAATTAAAATAATTTTTTTTTTTTTAATTTTTTTACATTTTCTTATGTGAATTTTACCAGGATTCCAAAAATGTATTCCTTTTCTCTGTAGCTATTGTAGTTCTTTGAGATATATATTTTTTTTTTTGTTTTTTTTTTTTTTTTTTTTTTTTTACATTGCAGGGCAAACTTTGGACCAGCATTCCAGCATTGTATTCCGTTTTACTGTAGCATTTAATAGTTTTTAAGATACATATGACGGCTAATCCAGACGCTGACCTATAATATATTATAATAATATTATATATATATATATATATATATATATATATTATATATATATATATATATACTATATATATATATAATATATATATATAATATACTACTATATATATTAGTATATATATATATATACTATATATATATATAATATATTATTATATAGTATATATATAGGGACAAAGTTACTTAACGCCCACACGGACGTGTGGAGGGCCCGCAGAAACGCTCGCGAAAAATTACAACGCGCTTTAATAGCTCGGATCAAAAAACATTTTTCACAGGTAGGCATCTCATGATACAATTACGAATAGATGTTCTAGGGCACCGAAATGAATTTTTTTTTTTGTTTTCTTTTACCTGTTGTAGAGGTGAAATTAAGTGTTAGGTTAGGGTTAGGTTAGTTAGGTTAGGTTAGGTTAGGTTTAAGTTAGGTTAGTTAGGTGTAGGTTAGGTTAGGTTAAGTTTAGGTTAGGTTAGGTTAGGTCTAGGTCAGGTCAGGTCAGAACAAAAATTTCATTTCGACCCCTAAAAGTAGGTATATATATATATATATATCATATATATATATATAATATATATATACTATTCATATATATATATATATAGTATATATTATATATTATATATATTATATATATACTATATATATGATTTATTGATGTAAAATTATATATATTTATATATTGTGATAATATTAAGAATAAAATGTAGAGATATTCAAGATAAAAGAAAAATTCTTCTTCAGGTGTTCGTCAAGAAATTGCAATAAATTCTACACGGTTTCGCCTGCGAATTTTTGGCTACATAACGCAAAACTGTCATACAAAAATGTACTTTTTTTTATTTACTACTCTGTTAATGAATGTACTTTACTCAAATAAAGAGCATTCTTAATTTAAGTCAACAAACATGTGTATACTGGTTAAGTTTTGTCGAGAGATTTGCATTTTAGAATGCATGCAATTTAAAAAGAAAATTGTAGAAATCCATGAAAATTTGATGCTGAAATGTTAAAATATAAAAGCTCTCATCGTCAAAATTCTATAAAATGAAGGATGCATTAATGAAACAAAATACTAACCTAACCTAATGTAATCTAATCTAACATAACATATTAGATGTAATATAGCTTAACCCAACCTAACCTAACCAAACCTAACCTAACCTAAACTACCGTAATCTAACCTAACCTAACCTAACCTAACCTAACCTAACCTAACCTGACCTAACCTGACCTAACCTAACCTAACCTAACCTAACCTAACCTAACCTTACGTAACCTAATCTAACATATCGGATGTAACGTAACGAAAGTTAACATATTCGATGTTTAAAACACTTTCAATTAGTAACCCATTTGTTAACATTAAATGCAACTTCACCTTCATACAGATTAAGTTGAAAAAACCTAAGAAGGGAAGATCAAAAAATTGTTTTCTTGGCTACCTTTCTACTTTCATCTGGTACAGAAACTTCAAAAAAGAAAGATTTGAACGCTTCATTGAAGCCATCGGACGTTATTTTCACTAATTATTATTATTATTATTATTATTATTATTATTATTATTATTATTATTATTATTATTATTATTATTATTATTATTATTATTATTATTATTATTATTATTATAATAATTAGACATATATACACATAATATTATAATATATATATATGAAATATACTACATAAGCTACCACTCTAAATACTTAGCACTAGTTTATCTATTAGTGATATTTATAATAATATTTTCTGTTTGGAAAATATTATTCCTAAGGTTAATATATATATATAAAGGGTAAGTTTATTCTTATTTCTAATTTGATAGGGAGTGGTACTCACCCGATGTACATTTTAAAATGTATATTTAAATAGGTATAATTATTTATCTCCTAAAAACATATTATTTAGTCTTTATTTATAGAGCACCTTAGGTATAGTAATGCTATTAGCTATGTAATTTCATCTATGTATTCCTGATTATATTGTAATTAGCCTCATAATGTATATCTCATCAAGTTACTGTTTTACTATCTGTAATGTTAGAGTATTATTATAATCAGACATTGTATATCAATGTATTATAGAATAGGTAGGTCATATTAGATATACTGGATGAGATATTA
>JABUQX010137306.1:37500-39990 GCA_015478945.1 Trachelipus rathkii | reverse complement strand
ATATATATATATATATATATATATATATATATATATATATATATATATATATATATATATATATATATATATATCATCCACCTTCTCTCCCCAAGACTGGGGGTAAGGTGCGTAAGGTCGTAACATGCACCAGAAACAGAAAAGTAGTAGAAGAATATGAAGCAAGTCGAAAAGAAAGCTCAGCCTTACCGCCCCTTTATACCTTTTTGTGAGAACTCGTCGCAGTCAGAAAATCCACCCAAGAGCTTCATGGGACCGCAACGGACCCTCACTATGGCATCTCATCAATGTGAGGTTTATCCCTTGGCCCAGGTGAGCTACAGCCATACCCCCTCACAAAACCACGCTATTCACTCCTATTATCTTTCTTCTTGCCTCTGCCAAACTCACATTTCTATCCTCCAGGCATTCCTTTACTGACTCAATCCACCTTTTCTTCGGTCTCCCAGCCGGCCGATTCCCAACACACTCACCACTATACATCCGTTTAACCAACCGACTATCTTCCATCCTTTCCACATGACCAAACCATCTCAACGTACTTTCATTTATTCTCTCATTTACCCCTTTCTTCACACCACACAACTCTCTAATTCGTTCATTCCCAATTTTATTAATTCTCACACCTAACACACCCCTAAGATTGTCCATCTGAACAAATTGTACTTTAGATCAATACCTCTTATTCCAGACCATAATCTCACTACTATACATTAACACAGGTAACAACATACCCTCATGTAAGACCCTAGCGCACTCAAGACTTAGTCCCTTTACATCCACCAACACTTTAATTGCACAAGCCACTTTCCTGCAATTCATAACTTTTCTACTACACTCTGCATCATCCATTCCCTTTTTATCCAACATTTATCTTAAATATTTAAACACAGACACTTTTTCCACCTGTTCAAAATCTAACAGAACTTCACACCGAAGACTGTCCTCACTCACAACCATAACCTTACTGTTATCTATGATTACTTTCAAACCTCTCCTTTTACATACACACCCTACCAAATCTCTCTACCAATCCTCTCAAACTCTTTTCAGATTCGCCACACAAAACCAAATCATCAGCATATAATAGGTAGGGAACCCTCCACTTTTCCATTCTCCATCATTCTAACACCAACCACTGCCACCCCCACCTCTATTTCTTTCATAACCTCATCCATATACAAATTGAATAACCAAGGAGACATAACACATCCCTGCCGCACTCTGCTATTAATATTAAACCAATCACTTTCGACTCTATTTATTCTTTCACTTGCTTCACTATCGTCATATATACTTTTGACTCCATTCAGAAGCTTACCACCAACATCATATTTGACTAACACCTGCCATAGAGCTTTCGTATTAATTCTATTGGACGCCTGTTGAAAATCCATAAAACCTAAATACAATTTATTCTTCTCCTCCCTCTTTCCCAATCATTTGTTTTAATGTAAAGATTGGATCCACACATCCTCTACCATTACTAAACGCACCATGTTCTTCACCAATCAGTCCTTCAGTCACTCTTTCGACCAAAATACCAGCATATATCTTCCCTACAACACTCAATAAACTAATTCCCCTATAATACCTACAGTTACCTTATCCCACCTACCCTTATATAAGGGTACTATTATTGCTCTCCTCCAGTCCCTCGGAATTATACTCTCCGTAAACGTTTTGTTACACAACTTCCAAAACCAATCAATCTCCATCTCGCCTATATACTTTTACTGGATTGCCGAAAAAAATTTAGTCTTTCATTCCTCAAATTTTTAAAATCAACTTAATTAAAACACTTTATGACAGGGAATACAAAATTTCGTCGTCTTATGTTAATTTTACAAAAGAACTTGATTTCCTGAAAATATTATTTCTGAAGAATGGGTTCCCAGAATTTATAATTGACTCAACTTTTCAAAAATTACTTTCAGAAAAATTTAAAGACAAATCTCAGGCTAAATTAACAGCTCCTAAGGATATTTTGCATTTGAGGTTGCCTTTTCTGAAGAAAATCAGTTATGAAATTCGACGTAAAATTGACGTGGTTTTAAAAACAAACTTTATACACAGTTTAAATTTAGATTTATATTTTCGAGTGAAAACAAAATTGGAAAATATTTTAAATTTAAAGATAAACTCCCTTTATCTCTATGCTCATCAGTAATATATCATTACAAGTATGGTGACTGCGATGCCACCTACATAGGAAAGACAATACGAAGCCTTTCCATATGTATTGATGAGCATAAAATATTTCGTTTAGAACTCTAGCCCATTTACATCATCCTCCCTATTCAGCTATAAATGCTCATTCTCTTCAGGAAAACGACCATACACATGATACGAATTTTGGAATATTTTCCCAAACTGAGGAACCCGATCTTCAGTTGTTAGAATCCTTGTATATTTGGCATCTCAAACCGACCTTAAATGAAAATTTTTTAATACTGAAGTGAGATTTTGTTTAGATTATAAACTCTTAAC
>JABUQX010137306.1:0-35000 GCA_015478945.1 Trachelipus rathkii | reverse complement strand
ATATATATATATATAGTGGTGCTCCATATTGGAATATTTGTATACACCATTATATTATTATAATCATGATTATTACTATTATTATTAGTATTATGTTCATTCATCGCTTCTCTTATTATGTAAGAAAAATTTAAATTGATGTATTATTGTTAAGATTTTCTTTCCTAAGATGTTCTTTCTGATTGATAGAGCATTGCCATTTTTGTAAATTAGAATGGAAAATGTTAAATTTAGGTAGTTGCCAAGATTTGGCTAAATGAACCAAATAATTATCTTTTATATTCTTTCTTAGTCAGATATAGATATAATTCACAGTATTTACGTAAAGTTGTATTATGCACTAAAACTGTGATATTTTGTAAATATTGTGCAAAGAAAGATTACAGAAGTGGAATGTATTAAAAGTTGTAAGAGCTTGGTTGAAATAAAGAACAGGAATTTAAACCCAGAAAAACCCTCTTGGATAACGAGGATCGTTAAGAGGGTATGTACTGAATTTAGTAAATCAGTTATGAGTTGGGTCAGTTATATGAAAGAAATCTCAAAAGCTATTTTATCATACATGTTTCAATCAATGGGTTTGGTTTCGTCTATTGAGTTACGAATGTATTACAGTCACAGTTATTTTTTTTATTATGTCTCATAATTGTTTCTCTTTTTTTTAGGGTTTGCAAGAGGGATTGAAGAAGATGAGAAGATGATAAGCTTGCCTGAAGATAAATGAAGGAACACATGATGAACTTCAACCAACAAGGATATCCCGGAGCTGCAGTGCTTATTTTGATTTAATAGTGTTATTTAAATTAAATTTCATTTTTTAATCCTTTAAGTAATATAATTATATAAGTGGAAATAATTTGCTTTAATATCTTTTCAGTTAAAATTTATTGATTTCAAGTACAGAGAATTTACTTTATTTTTTATTTGATGAATTAATTGAACTGGATTGATTGAATTAGATTATAATTAATTTATAAAGGGAATTATTTGATTAATGAGAAAGGGATATTTTTATGGAATATTTCGAATGAAGAATGGAATGGTGATGCGGATCTGAATTCGGATTTCCCAAGGGTTTATGACGAATGTTTGGATTCCTTCTTTAGATTTCTTTGGTAAGAGTAATTATGGTTTCTTGTATTTTATTGGTCAATTATTCTTATTTAGTTTTATGGGTAACATACTTAAAGTAGTTGTTCTTTTGGATTCCAGTATTGGGCTGCTTTCTTGGTGACGTGACAAGGTGACGGTTCTTGAGGTGGTCTAATTAGAGGTTGAAAAAGGGAAAGGAGAGAAAAAAAAACTGGTCACTAACACTGCCCAGGTAGCTATGGTTTTGGTTTTGTTTTATTTAATTATTTGATTTTTTTATTTTTTAAATTTACATTTCATTTAATTTCATTATATTTTCATTATTTCATTATTTGACTGTTTTAAATTTATTGAGTTAAATATTGTTTAAAGATTGTTTAAGAGATTTATTTTTTAATTATTATTATTTAACTATTATCATAATTTTTTTTCTTTAATATTATATTGTTATTGTTTCATTGTTAGGGTTTTGTATTTTTGTATCATTTCAGTTTTTTTTTACCTTGGATTTGGTCTGACTGTATTTTGTTCTGGAGATTGGATTGCAGTTTCCCTAGTGGTTGAAGAAGGATTTGGTACAGGGTACCGATTGATTTATGCAAGGGTGTTTTACACCTAAAATAACAAAAGGAAATAGGAAACAAATTTGAAACATTTAAAATTATAATTGAATGAGACACACTGAAAGAGACCAACCGACAGAGACAAATAGAAAAAGTTAAACCGAAAAAGACACAAAAAGTAAGAAAAGAAATAAAACCTAAAACGAAACGTAAAAGGAAAACTAAAAGGATAAGTGACAAAGGGAAAATTAAACAAATAAAACATTTTGAATAACTTAGAAAAACATTTTGAAAATTTGGAAAAACTATTAAAAGAGCGAACGAAATTATAAAATAAAACATTTTGAAAAATTGTGAAAGACTTTGTGAAAACTTAGAAAAGACATTTTGATAGGAGAAACTTTGAATATCATTGTGGAAAACATTTGTGAAAATATTAAAAACCAATTTGATATATGAAAAGAAAACATTTGGAAATTAAAAAACAAATTAATTAAAATTGAACATTCTCATATATCAAATAATTTATATAAATATTTTTTATTATTTATTTTATTTATATATGTCTGTAATTTCTATGTGGTGTGTGGTGTAGGTTTGGTTAATACTGGATAAGGGTATAAGGTAGAGTATTAGGGTTTGAGGTAGTGGTATTTGGATATATTATTTTATTAATCTTAGAGTGGTATCGGTATCGGGTTACAGAAAATATATTGTAAGGTTACGAATAAGGATTTTTGTTGTAATATCGGTATCAGGTCGGTTATTTTTGTAATAAATTTAGGGTTTATGTGTATTTTCTTTATATCCCCATCATCTGTCCTGGAAGGCAGCCTCACTCCTTTTTGATTTCAACTATTGTAGTTCCGGCTTTTATTTTCATAGTAAAATCCGCTACAACAGGCCCTTGTTCTAATAAAGGCTGACTTTGGAAAAAGGATTTCCTTTCACAAACCCAGGCAAAGGTACCAGTTTAATCTTCAAGTACCTTGAAGATTCACTTCAAACTTATTCATCCATCTGTATGAAATATGAATGAACAAAGGAGTGCACCGTCAGTTTATATAAGTTGAGTATATTATCAATTTACGTGCATTTTTCTCCTTTCCACATATCTCTCTACTATTCTTGTTCAGTCTGTTAGGTTTATATGTCTCATTCTTTATCTGAGGAAAACTCTGAATTCCACTCCAGTTTTTTTTTTTTTTTTTTTTTTTTTACAGTGAACCACCACTAATGGCCAACCCTTTTCTTCATGAGGGGGCAGAAAATAAACATGAAAACCCCCTCAACTCTTTCAGCCTAAGGCAAGTTCCTCAGGTGAGCGCAGACTTGGTTTTAAAAGAGGAAGATTGAATACAGCTGGAAAACAGAAGATAGCAAGAAATTCCACAGAACATAGCTGAAAAGAAAGAGGCACTACAAATAATAATTCAAGGGGGTTGAGGCAAAATTCATGGGTGACCATGGCACGCCTTGCAACAGAGCGACGCAATGGAGGTGGAATACGAGCGGCCAACTCCCCTGAGCATCCCTATAGAAATGAGATAGTGCGCCAACGTCATGTCGTGATAGAGGTCAGAGCGAAAAGAAGGGGACAGCTTATTGCCCTTAGCTTAGACTCAACCCCATTCAATAAGGTGGGAGCCGGAGCCCCCCCAAATGTGAGAACAGTACTCCATGCAAGGGCATGAATACTAAGGCTTATATAACCAGAGTTGTGCCAGTAGAATAGAAAAAGAGCCCCCCCAACCTGAAAAAAATCTCCCAGTTTCTTTGAGGCCACCTTAGCAACCATTGAAATATGAGGTTTCCAAGACAATTTATTGTTTATGTTAAGACCAAGAATGTTTATGTTATTCACAGGAGAGACGTTAGAGCCGTCGAAGGAAATAGGAAAGTTGAGAGGTGTCTTTGAGAGGGAGATGTAGAGAAGTTGAGTTTTTAAAGAGTTGAATTTTACAAGGTTGCGGTGACCCCACCGGGAAATTCCATCCAGATCGGCAAGAATAGAATCGGAAAGCTGAAGACGAGAGGCAACTCTAGAAGCAAAAGAGGGAGCAGATTTGAAGTGAGTAGAAGAGTGGAGGGTTGAGTCATCAGCATAAGAGTGAACAGAGTTGGAAGTACAGCTGAGGAGATCGTTGATGAAAAGTAGGAATAAAGTTGGAGATAGAACGGAACCTTGCGGAACACCACAATTAACAGGAAAGGAGGAAGAGGTCGCTCCATCAACGAGTGCTGATATAGAGCGATCAGAGAGAAAACTAGACAAGAGTAAGCAAAGAGAAGGAGGAAACCCAAAGGAAGGGAGCTTAGAGAGCAGTGACGCGTGCCAAACCCGGTCAAAAGCTTTGAATATGTCAAGCGCCACCACGCAAGACTCCCCATGGTCCCTAAGGGCAGAAGACCATAAATAGTTAGATATATAAGTATATCAAGGTGACCTTGAACGACGAAAGCCATACTGATGATCTGAAAGAAGGAATGAGACTCCAGATGATCCAGGAAATGAGAGTTAAGAAGAGTTTCAAAGATTTTAGATAGAATACAAGTGAGAGAGCTATAGGGCGATAGTTAGAAGGATCAGAGCGGCTACCTTTTTCGGGATCGGTTGAACATATGCGCTTTTCCAGCACTGAGGAAAAGTATTAGTATTAAGACATAGAGAGTAGAGTTGAACGAGGACAGAGTCGCCAGCTCAGAAGCACACTCCCTTAAAAAACGGGGAGGAATGCCATCCAGGCCACTAGCCTTAATGGCGCGTTCATATATCTCAGGATCTCATGCACACGATCATGTGTGATCACAGGTAAAGATATCGGTAACCTGAGAAAAAAGAGTAGGAGGAGGGATGCAAGAATCGTCCAGGGTAGAATTAGATGAAAAAGGAGGCCGAAGAAATTGGCCTTTTCAGAAGGAGAGTTAGCAACAGAACCGTCAGAGCGAATAAGGGAGGAAAGGCAGATTTACAAAAGTTGTTAGAGATGTTTTTGGCAAGAGGCCAGAAATTTTTATCAGTAGGAGAACCAAGCAGGTTGGTGCACTTTCTTTTAGTGAAAGTGCGCTTAGCTTGTCGAATAGTATCCCTGCAACGATTCCGAGCAGAATGAAAATTAGTAAGAGTAATAGAAGAATGAGAGTTTTTCCATGCCCGATACGCAATGTCTCTCTCCTGAATGGCGCGAGAACAAGCTCCATCGAACCATGGATTTTGGGGAGAAAAAGATTTAGCTGAAGATGGAATGAACCTGCTCATCCCATCGGTGATTACGGCCCCCACCTTTTCAGCGGTGACCGAGGCATCCCCGAGTCAAAGCAGGATTCATTCCAAGAGTAGTTAGCCAAAAAACAACGCAATTCCTCCCAATTAGCCCGATTAAAGTGCCAGAAATTACGTTTAGGGCATGGTGGAGCTGCTGGAGAAAAAGTATTATAATTAAGAGCTACAAGATTGTGGTCAGAGTTACCAATAGAAGGAGAAATGGTGTATTTATAACGAGAAGGAGTAGTGGTGAAACATGTCAAGCGTGTTCAAGAATTGGTTAGGACGATCTGGAATATGTGTAGGTTCCTTAATTAACTGTTCCAGATCGTTGAGAATACTGAGTTTTGGCCTCCTCCCCGCCTGCATCAGTGTGAGAGGAGCCCAACCACTCAGTGTTGTGTACGTTGAAATCCCCTAAATAGAGGATCTCAGCATTTGGATGGGAAGAAATAACAGTCTCATGAGAAGTAGTAAGATAGTAAAAAAACGTGAAAATCTGTTCTATTATGGAGCAGTAGCAGAAACACAAGATAATGATAGTAGTAGGGAGAAAGATTTTTAGCCACAGAACATCGAAATTAGGAGATTCAAGATTCTCGAGACGTGTTACAGGAGTGTTTATGTTTATATAGGCACAGACACCACCATTTAGACGGAAATTATAGAAAAAGTTATAGTTAGAGATATTAAGTTTATTTGAAAAAGAATCCCTGGCCAGCTGGGTCTCAGACAATAATAAAATGTTAGGTTGAGAGTTAGAGAGGTGATATTCCACAGATTCGTGATTAGCACGCAGGCCGCGAACGTTAGCAAAGTCAATAGAAAACCCTCGCCTGCGCCCACCCCCACATCTACTTCGACCTGTCATTCGATCAGCCACTCGCACAAACAAACGCACACAAGCTCTAATAGTTTAAAAATTTACACGTTTACTCAATCCACACACACACACAAGCGATCGTACTAACAGTATAACTAAAACTAATGTTAGAAAAAAAAAATTTAAAAGTATCCCAAGGTGATGGTAAACTTGGGATATTTAGTTAAAACCTAAAAAATAAACTTTACGTTATCCAATGACAATTAAAAGAAACACAAAAACTAAAATCCTATAATATGTTAAATAATGTTTAAAAGAATATAAAAATCAAACTAAAACTTATCTTAAGATTCCGGATGGTAAAAGTTTCAATCACAATCCCCACCACTTGCAAAAAGTAAACATTAAAATCACGTGGCAAACAATCAAAATAATTAAAACAAAAATGCCAAAATCGTAACAATGAAATTTAAATTAAAACTTAAAAGAACATTTAAAAACTTAAAAAGTTAAATTAATTCATTTAAAAAAAAAGAAGAGAAGAACAAGCACACACGACGTCGCTTCACAAGCGACAACTATCAACTATATATATAAAAATATATATAAAGTATATATTTTATATATATATATATATATATATATATATATATATATATATATATATATATATATATATATATATATATATATATATATATAATTTTTTTCGCCCCGCACCGCACCGCAACACACCCGTATGGAATACTGTTCCCACATTTGGGGTGGATCCGGTTCCACCCTCCTTTTGGATAGAGTTGAAGCTAAGGCTAAGAGGCTTATAAACTGTCCAATACTTGACCACTGGACTCCTTTCTCTGCGTCGTGACGTAGGTGCCCTATCTCTTTTTAGGTATTACAACGGCAGGTGCCCAGGATACAACGCCTGCAACATTCCTCCACCACTACGTCGCCCTCGTAACACAAGAGGTGCCTTGTTCTCTCATGAAAATTGTGTGAATATTGGAGACTCAAGGATCACTCGTTATGGTACCTCCTTCTTTCCAGCCACATCTGTTTTGTGGAACTCCTTGCCTTCTTTTTTCATTTTCCCGTTAATGTTTAATCTTCCTCATTTAAGTCCTATGGCCCAAAAGCTCACCTGAGGGAATTGCGTTAGGCAAGCCTTGTCAGGGTGGGTTTACTTTTCATTTATTTTAATTTTTATTTTTCTTTATGTAATTTTTTTTTATTTATTTATTTATTTATTTATTTATTTTTTTGCCCCCTCCTTTTGAAAAGGGCATTGCCCGTGAGTGGTGGTATCATGTAAAAAAAAAAATATATATATATATATATATATATATATATATATATATATATATATATATATATATATATATATATATATATATATATATATATATATATATATATATATATATATATATATATATATATATATATATATTTTTTATATATCTATATATATATATATAGTTGATCTTTGTTGTCCTGCATTATATCTGCCTTGAAAAAAGATTTTGCATATTTATAATTGTAATGATAATTATCCCTTACGCGAAGGGAATACTGTGAATATTTAAGCCTCTTTGAATTGACTTATTTTTACACATGATTAAGCACGATAATATTTAAGATTTTCTCAATCCTATTAAAGTGTATATACAGGGTCCACACTGAAATTTTGAATTTGAATTCCCGGACTTTCCCTGACCAAATCAGCAAATTTTCCCTGACCAGTGTGTTCGTTATTTTTGGCGTATAAAATATCTATTAATCATTATTGCAGCCTATTTACTCAGTTCATACATTAAATTATTGAAAATTTACTTTAGAAACTGTTCATCATGGATGAATTTAAAAAAAAAATTATTTTTTTTTTTTGGAACAGTAAAAATGTACCCAAACCCATACAATGCACTCTTTTTATTTTTTCCAAAAGTAAACAGTTTTATTTATACAAAAAGAAAATAAATTAAAAGCTTACATTAATAGCCTGGGTGAATAACATCCACTGTGATCACAAAAGTTCTAAATGGGGAGATTTAGGTTAACTTTTTCTTCTCAAGCATCTGAATTTTTGATTTTATAGCGTCTTCTTCTGTCAAAGCTTTCAGTTTTAACATCTTTCTCTGCTCTTCAAGTTTATAGATCTGTATGGATAATTTTTCCTTTTTCAACCTTTTTATTCTCTTCTTTTTGGTTCTGTTTTGACTCTTTGAGATGTTCTTCATATCTCCTATGGGCAGCTCTTACATTTGTCAACATTTTTTGAGTGATAGGAACTTTATGAATACTTTCATGAGATCTTATAGCATTGTGTACTGTTCTTTGAGAAATCAGACTATGTTCTTTCAGATTCTCCACTAAAATTGCTTAATTTATAGAAAACCCTTCTTCCACTGTCGCATTTCCATGCAAAAATATCAGTCCTAATTTAATAATTTGCCACAATTCCACATGTTATTCCTAGGTACTATAGAAGAAAAAAACTAATCAAGTCTCTTAGAAAGACAATCACCATCCAAAAATATTTTGAATTTTAATTCAAGGGTAGAATGAGCTTCACTGCAAAGTAGAGTGTATTGTGCTTTTGCTTTCTAAAAAAATAGGGAGCAAGTCCATGGTTAATCACATATTTACATTTCATCGGCCCCATTTAAAATTTGAAGCTACTCGCACTATCTGGAAACATTAATTTAAATGTTTCCCCTATATCTGCACACGAGTTTAAAGACATTTTATCATTCACCACCTTTAATGCCCATAGTATTTCAGATCTTGTAACATCATCTTTAATGCAAAAAGATGAAACTGATTGATAAACTGGTTTTGGTTGGTTATTAATAGAACACTCAAGGTCATTTACAATCGGTTGAGTATGATTAGAAGTTGATGGAATGGCATAATTTTCAGTGCACACACTTTCACTAATATTTGTATTATTAGAACATGTAACAAAAAAGTTTTTCAATGATGGTTGGTCCTGCTGAGTTTTGATTAAATTCAAATGAGTTTCTCCTCTTGAATGTGAAACTTCGGCTTGGCGTCCCATGTTAGATAGATCAAAGTTCTTTTTACATACTTTACAGTATGCCTTGGAACTATCAGGTCCTTTATCCAACCACCTGATAAACTGTGGGTTCAGTTTGACGTCCAACCACTGGTCGTTAAAGTTAGTTTTTTTGTTTGAAGTCATTTTATAAATAAATAATAAATACCTTCAACTGCACAAAAATCCAAAATCACTTCGTCAAACCTCAAAAAAAGCACCTCAAAAAGTATAAATCCCTAAAAAGAAAAAGATATTAACAGATTAAGTCATAAGTCATACAGTCTAAAACACATCCATATACCAATCACCTTCAATCGAAAGGATGAACTTGGAACAATCTCTACGAACAGAATAGGAAGAATAGTAGGTAATAGTGAACTAAAAATAGAAAGAAACAGGATAGAAGTAGATTTATGGAATGTCATTCCTCGCCCATCCTTTTCATTCACTTATCAAATACATCTCTTATTCCACAATTATACAGTAAGGAAAAAAAATATATCAAAAATATGCAACTTGGTCCATGGATCATTCTTCATATGTTTTGAAATTTTAAAATTTCCCTTTTTGAATTTCCCTGACTTTCAGCATATCTTAAAACGTTTCCCTGACTTTCCATGACCAATTTTTTTTTCCCTGACTTTCCA
Source organism: Trachelipus rathkii (assembly GCA_015478945.1). Taxonomy (NCBI): domain Eukaryota; kingdom Metazoa; phylum Arthropoda; class Malacostraca; order Isopoda; family Trachelipodidae; genus Trachelipus; species Trachelipus rathkii. Next base: position 25,552 of record JABUQX010137306.1, on the reverse strand, counting down.
GAAAGTGTGAACCCTGATATATGTTTCTCAGCATTTCATTTGCATCGAGTTCAAATGATTATTACAAATTTAATTCATAGCTAAAATAAAGGCACTCAATAATAGGTGGTCTATTTGACAGCGCGATCGGACAGACGCTTAGTCCAATAAACTACCTTTCGTTAGTATAAATAAACTAATCGCTAAATCAGATATATATGTAGGATGAAGACTAATAATGATCATGATTCTATCTTGGATAAACTGAAGTAGCCACAGGAATAAGGTCCTTAAAAAGATCGATTGCTATTCCTAAAACTATAAAATCTTGACTATTGTGTGGAGAATTGGACTCGGGATCTATTCAGGCATCTCTGTCGTCGTTTCACTGTAAAGCAGGACGCCACTCTTAGAATACCAAAATTACAAATCCAACTCACCCTTCCATTTATATATATAACCTATATATATACATATTCTATATATATATATATATATATATATATATATATATATTATATATATAGTTATAAATATATATATTATATATATACATATATATAATATTATATATAATTATATATATATATATATAATATATAATATATATATAATATATATATATATAATAATTTATATATATATATATATATATTATATTAGATATATATAGTATATATATATCTGCCCCCTGGCCCACCTTAGTGGAGGGCCACACTTGCCTCGCAGAAAGCCAGCCAACTGCTCTTGTGCGGTTCGCACAGGCAAGAAAAAGAAGTTACCAGCGAAGTAGTGGTACGTGGGCGGCATCGAGGGCGGACTCCAGAAGGAAGGCTCCATTTGTATGTCCTGGGATAACACATCTAGTGCAGATAGGGAATAAACGCTTGTCAAGTTGATCTGAATTTTATTATTCTGCAAAGATTTGTGGTGACCTGATCGCTCCGGGCGAGAATTAATTTGGTCCTTCTGGGACATGATTCTCTTAGGAGATGTTTGGGATGGTCACTGGTGTTTAGGTAGCAATTGTTATTGGGCTGTCTTGTAGATATGTTAGTTAAGTGTGTAGGATGTGAGTCAGCCCCAAACCTATTGGGGGTGGGTGGGGATGTTGTTGTAGTATCATTATAAAGTTGCTGTCTGAGGGGGGGGGGTTGGATAAGTATTGGTCGCCATGGATGGATGGTTGGATATGAGTTTTTCTGGAAAAAGTTGTCTCCTATCATCTTCAAGTATGGTAGGATGGAGAAGGTGTGTATTCTCGTCAGTGTAATGCTGGATGGGTTGTTTATTTTTTTTAGTACATCACGGATTATTCTAAGGCGCATGTTTTAGTTGGTAATTTTGTTTAAGTGGATGTGATAGTGCTGGAACATGCAGGGGAGATATAGCTTATATTGTTCTGAGGAGGTTGTTGTAGATTGTTGGTGAAGGGGTGTTTTCTGTTGTGAAGTGTGTGGAGAGGGTCAGAGGTGTTTAATTTCCTTCGGTTGAGGAAGTAATTGGTCAATGTGAGGGAGAAAGTCTATATGGTTGTCGTAAGTGGTCCTAATATTTATGGGGTTTTGTTTTAGGGGAGGGGTTGTTGTTCAAGTAGACTATTGGGTGGAATGTGGATTGGTGGCCGTCTGTGGTTAGGAGAGATGATGGAGATTTAATGGGGACAGCTGTCATTTATTGGTGAGTAGCCTAAGTTTTTATAAGAATTCGTAGGTATTCTTGGTTTGCGGTGGCTGTATTTACAAGTGGATGTTGGAAATGAGACTATGTCGGTCTGCATGAAGTAGAATTAGTCGTTGTGGATTGGTTGGTAAGCGTGGCAATCTGCTGTAAAGAGAATTGGCGCCCTATGGTACGCCGTTTCTGAGTTTTAATGGAGTGGAGGGTTTTTATGGTACTTTGCGTAATCTATTGGTAAGGAATTTGAGAGCGACTTTTACCCATTGTTTTGTAGGGTATTATTGGAAGATTTGTTTGTATAAGGGATGTATGTCATGGGACGTGTCAAGAGGCCTTTGGTTAATGTCGACTGGCTGTTGAGTGATGGATCTGTCGTATGAGATTGGTTTAAAGCCCAACTATAATTATGTGTTCGCGTGAGGGAGGTGAGGCAGCTGTGTTGTTATGATGCCCCTTTAATCGTTATTGGGAATCTGGAGGGTATGCTGTGGGTATTTTTGCTTAATATTAAGTTTTCTTTAGCACTTTGCTGATGTGGATGAGAAGAGAGTTTGGAGATAGGAGGATTGGGGAATTGGGTCTTTGGGTTTCCAGTTTTGGATAATGCATCTTTGTTCCACGTTGGGGTATATAATAAGTTCCAGCGATCTTGTTAAAGATTCTTGTGATGAGGAATTGCTTTCCTTCCTGGTTTTAGGGAAGTTTCTGAGATTGATCTTCTGTTAATGCTGAGGAATTTTAAAGGTTTTGATTGTCTCTATATATTCACTACGGTGGTAATGAAAAGGACGGTCAGGCTAGGGTGTGCATACTTGAAGCGAGCGAGCATGCACAAGTTATTTTGTTGAAGCACTTATTTAATGGGTGAGTTTGATATTACCCGGTAGGAACAATATATACTTAGAGCATTTATGTTTCTGCTGTAACCTGCTAAGTGACTAAAATACTATACTAACAGTAACATCTACACTAACTAACTAACTACTACTATATACTATTATACATTATATATATATAATATAAGTATATTATAATATCTTTAACAATCCAACTGACGAGTTCACATACATAGTATATATATATATATAATAGATATATTGAACTATGTCAACATCACAAACAGATTGGATCTATTAAATATTTGCTTTACTTAAAATATATACTTTCACCAGTATTTTTGATGTGAATACTTCGTAAAAATTACGAATATATCGAGCTCAGCACGACAAGAGGCCATTATTTAGTAAAGTTATACTTACAACACGGGTCTGGCACAAAGTATTGCTACTCTCCTACAAACTCAAAAACAACAAATCGTTAATCATTCACCACTATCATTCAATATGACATCATGCATTAGCATTACATCACTTAACCCGTACGACATCAGGCATAATACTAGATTCATAAAACGATGATTAGAAAACTATTCTGGACTATAAGAGCGACACATTTCTTCATATTAAGTCATCTATACTGATTATTAAAGATAATACTAAAATAAAAAACACTAATACACGAGAAAATATTCTACTTTATTATATTACTCCCTCGAAAATAAATAAATTAAACTAAAAAGTTATTCACAAATAATTCTATAACATGTTTAAGTAGAAAACGAAAATTCTATAGCTTTTTTCCATATAAGAGTTCAAGAGCTAGAATCACGCAGGAACTTACTGTCTTCTGTACACACAAGAGGTTATTTATCAAATTAACTTCCGAGAATAGCGTCACTTCTGGTGTGTCTCTAGGGTTCCACCTAACATGGAGGTAATTTCTTAATACCAATAATGTTATAATATATAGCTAAAATGCTTACCCTAGTATAAAACACCTCATCACATTACTCTATAAACTTAACAAAGAATCAATAAGTTAATGCACAACCTACGATCAACAACTTAGCTTTACACTGTTAAAATAGGCCATATGACTATGAACTTAACAATGCATCATTAAATTAAAAACTCAACCAGCTGAAGACAATTGATTATAGGAAGAATATTGAAATAGAACTCATCCTAAACAAACGTTCACTAACGGAAGTTACCAAAAACTTAGAAGATTTAGAACATACCTATACAACCTATAATAGCCAACACAAACAAGCAAACACTTTACAAACTCCCACAGATGTCTCCAAAACAACTTAACCTTCCCGACTATCTCACCTCCGTCATAAAAATATAATCTACCAATAGAATGGTTTCAAGTCCTACCCAACTCAAAAAATTTGCTTCTATCTAATAACAAAACACCCACAACAACTTCGTGCAAGATGTATCGACACGTGTTATATCTCTTTTCACAATTTTGCAGTCCCATGATCCCACATCTTCATCTGAACTTTTTACCATATACAGTACGCTAACAAAACAAGCATCACTTTTACAATTCTTACCCTCTTTCTTATCTTTTCTTATCTATATATATATAGTTATTAATAACAATTATTAACTATATTTACGAATATGCTAATACTAACGAATTAACTTAACAAACAAAAACTCAAACGAGATATGCCTTCAGTGGTAACATAAACTATTCGTACTTCATGTACAAACTCTTCGATGGTTTTCAGCAACATCCTACATGGAACTCACTTGAACAAAGTCTACTTACATCCTATTTTATACAACAATTCAACAAAATTCTATCCTTCCTTGTTGAGTACAGTTTGCGCTCATAGTGTATGAATATGTTTATATCGTTCGCCGATATGAGCTCAAGAAAATATTTTCAAGTCGCACAGCTATGAATTTTCCTATTAAAATAACAACTCGGATCTATTCTTTAACAATCATTATTTTAAATTACTTAATATATTACACATATTAATTCACAGATATACAGATATATCATTTTATTGGTGTTCAATATAATATAAGTGTGCTAATGATGAAATTATTTCATTATAAGTGGTGTACAATAGAAACGGTGCAATCCAATCACGTTCTTATCCACCTTATGAAAACACGAACAAGACTGACTCCCAAATAAAACGTCTTACTACCTTTAACCAGATACATAGATGAATAGGGTCTGGGACTTCGCTCAGTCTGTGACACGGACACACTTGTAAGTTGATTATAATAAATGTGCTAGTAATATTTGAACATAGATAACGCACTACTTTAGGCCTAAATTAATCTAACGTGGCTTTGGGAAGCAAAGCGTCACATTTTATAAGCTTTTATATAAGCCCAGTGGTGGCATAAAGGCGAATTAGCTCAAATGGTTGCTTTATAATTAGAGCAACAGGAGTCAAAATGTATATATACAGATAACACTGATACCTTTTCATAATATGCTGATGTAAATATTAGTGGCCAATGATGTACGAGATAATATTGCGATCGGTCACATTAGCCGGCTAGAATTTAGGCCTAAATTAGGATAAGCACTTCTGGTATCCTAGTTTCATGAATTAAGCAAGCCTAAATACCTTAACAGGATTCAGAATAGAGAGAGTAGCAAATCCACATAGAGTATAGACAGAGCAGACCTTAAGTTAGAAATGAATATTTTCTTGCGGCTTGAGGTAAGAGCTATTGAGAGATGGCTGAAAGGAGTAGGATGTTTTTCTGTAAAAGGCATTCTCAGAGGACATGGATAACAAGTTATACAAAGATTTTTACAACTATTATATACAGGGGACCATAAATTCTTGTGTGAGTAGAGCACGGTACGTATGACCATGAGTATTGTGCAAGACTGAAACACTGTCACAGGGAAAACGGTTAGAGTAAGGAAAATGCGCTATCCATTTTTAATGATAAGTGAAAAGAGAGATACTGTTTTTTTATTATTTAAGTGGTTTTGATTATAGCATTGTCGGAAGGTTTAATCAGAGGTGTCCTTTGAATGCTCTGATGATCATTGACCCTATTGCTAAACTTTAAGAAGTAGGATTGGCTTCTGATGGAGTAGGAGTAAATATGAACTAGTTTGTTCTGTTAAACTGTGTTATTTGGAGCTAAGAGGATTATGGTATATTATTCATTTTTATGAGCACCGAGAATACATATTTAAAATTTGAGTAGTCATTTAAGCTGTAGCCTCGTTTCCAAAGTTATAAATCAGTTTAGCTGTTAATGTTTATATAGTACTTTAAATGCAAGAGTTGTTTATTATTTACTATGATGACTTAGTATTAAGAATATCGTGGATAGGTTTGTATTTTATAAGTTATATAACTATAATCATTACATTTTTGTATTATACATAATAAATTAGCTTCAAAATTTTTCACGTAGGAAGTAGATAATCTTATATTAACTGTCACTTACAGGAGAAATTTTTGACAAGCACTTTATAGAGTCACGGTGAGAGCCATAAAGTAGCGGCTTTAGAGCCGCGAGCCGCAAGTGTTCTGTGACGGACCTCGGGTGTCGGGAAAACCGCTACGCAGCCCCATGTGCTCTTCTGTCCCTATAGAACTTCTCTTACTGTTCTTATTCTCTCGAGTGAAGTGCAAGACAATAATTCTTTTCCATGGTACGAGCACTGCGACAGTGATTATTACTCTCGCTATTATAAGAGAAATTGAGAGGATACGAAAGCGTCATCATTAAATAATTAATTAGAAGTGATGATATAGCACATTACGCCAGAGTGACATGAAACTTTTCTAGATGTAACACTACTATTTTAGGACTTAATATACAAATAGTAGAACACCTGAAAAAGCTTCCACAAGGGGCCTATATTCATTATGAGTAGTCAGCCGTTGTCTCATCCAGTACTCGAATTCTTACTACCCTAAGAAAACCATATGTTTCAATATTGGTATCTCACATAAGAATGCAACAAAGTCACCAACTCCTAGTTGTCACCTTTGGTTCATAATTTGTAGTTTCTTGAAAACATTTAGTTTTGAAATATGAGAGCAATTTAATCTTGATCAGAAAAAGCGTCCAGACCTAATTTGTGGTTATCGTTAGTCCATATTCAATTAAAAATTTGATGATATAAATTTATATATATCCCAACCTGTGCCAACGAGGCGAATTAAAACTAAATATAGAACAAATAGTCAACCTCCACGATGCACTCTAACTCGTGATACAGCTCTATAATCTGAAAGCCACCGCTCCGTTATTTTCCGTCGTCTTTCTGTCAGGACTATATATTGTGAGACTGTTTCTTAAATAACCTCCTAATTCACACTTCTTCAATAAGGAAAGTGTCAACAACCTTAAGTCTTTAATTATATATGCTGCTTCAATTCAAGAAGTCCACACGCAACATACCTCTCCCTCACCTCGGTACAATAGTAACTATATCTCAGATTTAAACAACCCTATTACTTGAGAGAGATGCATATGTGTATAGATGTTCTTATCCCTTGAGCAAGTACTCACTCTTCCTCTTTTCTATATCTTTAATTTGCTTTATGTCACTGTTTCACACCCTGGTCATCCTTGACACTCTATTTCTCTATACGAGTAAAGTATATATAGTAATAATAAAGTTTTGTCATCATATCTAATTATCACATAGATGAGAGTATAATATATTTTGTACTAGAATTATGATTATTACATGTCCCTTATCCTGAGTGAGAAATGAATGTATATCTCTATATCACCCAGTAATGAACATTTTCGTCTAAACTCTCACTGCAACACTCTACTCTACAATACTCCCCTCACTCCCTCAAACACAACAGAAAATCATCCCGTTGCATACTATCGTGCTCACTCTTTCACTGTGCTAGCAATTATTCCAATTCTTTCTTTAAATAAGGCCCCAAACAATTGTTAGTTACCAATGAGTCTTAATTACTATGGGATCCCATTAATCAATACGTCTAAATTATACAAGTCTTATCAATCTCTGAAGCTAATTACTTTTCAAGCTTTTCTCTCATAGACATCACTTACTACATACTCAGGACCGATTTTGTTATTTGCGCGCATACTTTATTTACCTTTAGCTATATTTCATCTAGCTTGCAAAATATTCGTTCCATTAGTACTCCTAGAGATGTATCTGTGTACATAATAACACCTCACACACACTCAAATCTTTCTTGTTCCACATGAACTCCCAAGGACCCTATTACCAAATCAATATTCGTAACATGATTTATAAGCACTGTCTGATGTGTATTAACCTAGGTGAAGAACTTTGTACACTCACATTTGTTATAATTGTATTTTTATCTTAAAATTCATTCTGACTCCTGATGTACACACCATAGTCCCAATGGGAGGTGAAATCATCATATACTCAAGAATGCATGTTATGTTAATCTTTATGATCCTGTCATAATGTCAATATGTGACGGTTCCAAAAGTGGCATGACTACTATACTAGTATCTCATATATTATTATTCTTTCTATTTTAAGTGCCTGTGATCACAACCTATGAAAATAATACTAGAGCACTCCATAAATAAATTAAATGTGATCTCTTTCTGAGGCTCACATCGTAAGTAACTTGAAATTCACCCTGGCGGACAGCCACTCAATGCCTTCGTCACGTACGGGGTTCCTCGCGGATTATGATTGTGTCTTTCCAGCTTAGTTTACACGAGCTGGACGTCTCTTATTAATCTATATTCATACCACTATAAATACTCTATATATCATACCTTATCCTATACTATTTGCCCATCTCATATAAGCGTTTTTACAATTACAATTAATATTACCTTTACTGTCGAGAGTAAGTAGGTGTTAATCTATCTATATACACATATGAGCATTTACTGACAATATAAGAGTATAAAAAAAAATATAAACAACAATCTGATCAACTGTGAAATTCTATATCACTCAACAGTCTCACGAATATGCAGTCTTGTGCACCGCTTAGCTAGCGTAATATATGACACTCATATATCTTAAAAAATGAGGGTTTTGTCCTGACGGTGATGCTAACCCATTCTGAAACACTCGAATAGCTGAGTGGAACTACACTCAATACTGTTTATCTTCAAATTATTCTCTCATTTAGTGACTGGTTGGGATGTTAAGGTTTCTCGTCAACCACAAAATTACATGATTAAGGCTTAATCTAGACGTATTAAATCTAACGCTCATATATCTTACATTCCTACTCCTTGCTCGACCAATATCAAAATCAGGCAAAACATATGGCTGTGGTCTTACTCAGTACAGAGACGTGGTACAACTGCACGCAAAATTGTTATTACTGATCGCCGTAAAAATCACAATACAGTGCCTTTGCCACAATCTCCACTAATCTCACCACACGTATAGCGAGAATACACCCAATTTTACTTTCCCATTCAGGGCCCTGCAGCTTCACCTTGGACACTGCAACAGTATAGAGAGGATTCTATCTTATAAAACACCCGATAAATATTTACATTCACACATCTCAAATTCTGATAAGTTCTAGTATTGTTATACAAATTATAGTTCATACTATAAAAAGAACTAATATAATAGTACTTCCAAAACACTAATGATTATATTAATTTCTTCCTCCGAGTAAACACTCTGAAGCCCAAATTTACAGCATTGAAAAATGGTTTAGACTAACTACCTTATGTGAACTCAAATTAATTACCTGTTATTCTAGTATAATTCGACCCAATTGTTCCATTCTTAACTTATTATAGGAACGATGATAAAGCCGAAAATAAGACAACTTCTTCTAGTGATTCTATTCACTTATAATCAAAATTTAAAAGTGAATTCGCTTGTACCTCCTTTCTTATACTCTTTAGCTGCTATTATGAGTGGTTAACTGGGTTAAGTTCTGTTTCTATTTTTATTATAAAATTTTTCATAAAATCATCTTTTTATTTTTACCACATTTTCCAACTATTTTTTTTATACACTACTGAACGACTTTAATTAATGTCACTACGTTTGAAATTTAACTTACTTTTGACCATGTCACATCCCTAAGAAGCCCTAAGGAAGTGTTTCTCTTTGCCCAGCCCCCGGTAATGCGATCTTTATAACCACTTTAAAAACGAGTAGGCATGTATACCGTAAATATTTCTCATGCTACTAAAAATTTGCAGTGTATGTTTCAAATGCTATCCACACTATATGATAAAAGTCAAGGTTTTTCTCTTAGAACTCTTATCTTATAAGCCAGTTCCAGTTAAGTTACAAGCAGGTTGTTGCGCTTGAATTTTGGCTTAAATCGACCAGTTATGGCGGAAATCTAAGAATTTGCTTCCATTAATTTAATTGTAAACATTTGAGGAGTACACTTCAGAATATCACATTTAATATATATAAAAATCATATATAATAAAATTTACTAATGGTCAAATAGTTTCTGAAAATCTCCCCTCAACCTAAACCTAGTTTTACAAACACCCAACCTGATTTCAATTTCGATTATTGTTTTATATAAGATACAATTCGGAATGTGATCGCCTGTCTTCTGCTTCAATGGACATCTGGCTCAAAGTTATCTAGGATACAATTTATGAAAATAATAGTAAATAAACTATGTAAGACTGCTAGTTGGAACTCCAATATTTTTATGTGTATTAATGAGATAAAATCACACTTAGGAATAGATGTTAATGACCAGAGAAATAATACAAATTCGATCCCATAATGTACCTTTTTTCATCCTTACATACGAGTATATAGAGCATGCTCGGTTATCATATTTCCGTTTTACAAATTTTTCGGGTCTATATTTCACTCTTTAACTTCTGGCCAGGATAGGCTACTGAGTGCAAAAAAAAGTAGCTCGTCAAACTATTCAGTAAAGTTCAATTAAACTATAACGTTTAAATAATGATATGCGGACCCAGTTACCTAGTCAAATATCTAGCATTGATTAGTTTTAAAGCTCATCAGATATTAATAGAGGATGATATTGCTTTTTAATAGTTGATACATTCCAAACGACCGCCCACCCTTCTTCTCTCCTGATAATATAATAAAGTTGAACCCTATTATACCCTGTAGTTTACGACTTTAATTTTGCCATTTAAATTCGGTACTGACGGCGTAGTACATCCTATAATTTAGATTTTTCTATTCATATTAAACATCTCATGTCCCATAAGAATATGTGCTGAATAAGGTCACACTCACTAATATTAATACTTTCGAATAGTTATAAAATTGATAAACAAAAAGTATTAATAATAATTATTATAAGTTATAATAATTACTATGTTCACAACACTCATTCTTTTTATTTCTAAGAATGATATGAGCTATTTTGTAAAGAGTCTAGTATATTTATTATTCGAAATGCTCACAGATATTTTTTAAAATACGGTTCTATTATATACCTTATATGATTTAGGTCACTCACTTTGGAACCACCCTAGTTTTTTATGTATGTACAACGTGAAATTTATAAAACCCTACGTAGCTGATTTGCTTAATTAAATTACATAATGAGTGTGTTAATATCTCACGATATTTATGACGTCCTCAATCTATGCTCTCACACAATGCTTTAATCGTGTGTAGGTGTGTTGGTATTTGCCAAACAAGTCTCCGAAAACTGGATGCTGAAAACCCAACACCTTTCGACTAATGGTTGAACTCTATACCACGAACGATCTTCGTGCTCAAGTAAGATAAAATAATCTGTTTCGTCCGTATTCCTCCACAGAAGAGCACTCATCATCCAGACGAGAATCTCAAAGATACCTAAATATCTTTCGTGAAGATGAAGTGCTAATGATAAAAATCTTCTGAATCCGTGTAGTTTTCATTTACCAACTAAAGCCCTCTCCCCCATTCCTGACCGTTGCAACGCTTAAACATCTGTGGTGAGCATTATAGAGTAGATAAAATTCTGCCTGTGAGTGATAAATAGTTCTTAACCTATATACTAAAATTATCAGTCCTTTTCATCTCTGAATCAATCTCTCTGTGTAAATCTGACTGGTTAATTCTTCTGACCTTCTTTGTCCTATATCATTTGTACCACATGACACAATCAATCTGAATTAAACATTTGAGAATCAATTCTCTCGTCTTGTGTGATGTTGCCTACCACTATACACTACTTTGTGGCACCGGGATAACATATCTCATTCGTTTTATTATTCTTACTGTGTATAAAGTCCTATCTAGTATCGTGTCATAGAGTCTCCAATTGCAATGCATCAGTTTTCCCTTTAGAAAACTCAACATTTTATCATTAGCTCTCTAATCCTTCTCTATCTGGAAGACAGTCAAACCTTTATTGCATGTGTAACACAGTGTAAATGTACTGAGTTGTTCTTGACGTGTCGGAAATGTCGCTACATTAGTAACTCATTAATTATCGTGAATTCCAATGTGTATAGTCGTCTTAATTATAATTCTGGCAGATCCGTCATTTAGAACTAATCGTTGTGTATCTCTATGTGTTACTGCTAACCTGCTATGCTTGTCTCTTGCCTAAAGGTGAGGAATCTACAGTAGTTTCCTCAATATTGCTAGCCAACTATGTAGTCCCGCTCCTTCCTCGCTCACTTCGAGGATTCTGCGTGTTTAGCTAATCGTTTTTTGTCTAAGACTTCCCGTTCCTTTCTCAACTCTGTAAATACTTCTGTGTGTTTCATCCATTCATAATTTTCACCCAGTCTTGCATCTCCTTCCTTAACAACACATTCTTCTGCATTCAAAACAAAGTGTGTATTGTGCAGGCTATAAATCCATAATTCACCGCTATACACACATAGGAGTACTCAACGAGAATAATCAACACTAGAAACAACTAGATAGATAATATTGTTATAATATTTTACCTCTATATACCTAATTATAATAATTTTATCCAACTTACAGATTATATTAATACTAATCAACTCAAAAGCTCACATAAATAAAAAAGAAATATAAAAAAACTCTAAAAAATAATATCATGAAAATAAATCACACAAAGGTTATATAAATTATTAGACTAACATAATGAGAGTCTAAGATCTTATGACAATACAAAGCCTAGAGGAATATATAAAACATATTATAAGTATAAGTTAGGAATAATCTATGATGTTAAAGTCACTATGTCACGTCACACAAGGTTAAAAAATGATAATTTAAAAAGCAGTTTTAAAATACATACCTATAAAATAAAAATTTTAATATAAACAATTGTTTATAAAATACAAGAAAATAAGCAAATAGAGGAAAAAACACATGTGTTAAAGATAAAATAATATAACAAAACAAAAGATTATATACTGAACTAACAGCCCACTCTCATGTACAGAGACAATACTATAGATGTCTTAACTACGTCTAGACCACTCTTCAGGAGTGTGTAGTAAATATATCGACTTATATACTGCCTTAATCAGCAGCTAGATAAGTCTTAACTATCAAAATTAATGCTCTAATTAGGAAATATATAATCTTATAGTTAAATATGAGTAATTATTATAAGCTCTTAAATTACAGCAAATACACAAAAATTCAAATTAAAAGCTATAAATGTTAGCTCTCGAATTAGAACCTAATAGTTAAATAGCTAGTAAAAAAATACAGTTTTAATAAATTATAACAAGTAATAACAAACACTGAAACACACAGTTTAACAGGAAATCGTCCTTTAACGCTTAACTTCCACGCTTATGTTAACCTATGAGAAACATCTGACTAAGTTTCCAATACTCAAACTCAAATACAATTTAAATTTTTAATCTAGAAAACTTGAATCTACTTACTGCTTAATATAAGTGAGAGTACTACATGCTAAATGAATTTAACTAATAAAATTACTCCATACGTACTCAAAGAGCTTAAGAGTACACTGACAAACACTATAATGTGAGTTAACGTAAAGACTTTCACTTGCAGATAAATAACAACAATATGAGTTATAAGTGACTATAGTAATAATGTAAGAACAAGATAAATAAGATACACAACCAAACACGCAATCGTACTAACCCCTTGTTGTATTAATGCGTTCGCTAAGGCGAAAGTCCTGATCTCTTAGAAGTATAGATTAGTAGCCATCATTCCCAGTATAATCTGGAGTATATTTGATAAATTTTTGAAATAGTATCATAGCCTCAATGAGTGAGTAGGAGCTTGAGGTTAGAGAAGATCAGTTATGAACTCGATTTGTGACAAAAACAATATTCTAAGGAAAAGAGATAAAAGAAATACGTGAATCTCCTGTGTAAGATAGTTTAGGGTTAGTATGGAAACTCGTGCTATCTGATTACCGTTAGACATTTACTTATGCAATATATTATAGTGTGATGTACAGTGTATAGTCAATAATTGTTGCTTATTATATAAAAGTTTTCTATCACTTTATCAAGTTAAATAATATATTGTCACAAATAAGTATTGACAAGTATTAAATGTCGGTTGGACGCAGTTCCGTGAACCTAATGTATTTTATATGCTATATATAGAGATGTTTGATGTTTTTAAGTATATCGTAAATAAAAATGAATGATTAAGTAGAGAAAAGTTGTATATGAGTTTTAAATACCAGTAAAGACAGTTGAATTAGATTTAAATTATTGCCACAAATAAGACCCAGAAAAGATTGGTAAGATATTCTATACGATGTATTTAACAAATGCTACTATAACGGAATTACTGCTTGACTTGAATCTGCTATTAGAGTGCGATGTTTAGGTAGTGGTGTAACCTACCACTATAGGGACGTCTCGACTCATGACCATGTGGATTTTTAACTGTCCTTTAATTATTTTCTTTAAGTGCTTTAAGGACCTGTTAATCTTATAATGGAAAAAATCAAACAATTTAACTAATATCTGAAACCAAAATGTTAATACTAGGCACACGATGCACTGACTAACCAGCATAGTAACAAGTACTAGCCAATACGTATCCTCATTCATCAGTTAACTATCAAGAAGATAAAGCACGAGAACAGCCAACTCTCCAAACAGAGTATAAAAGACACGTAAGTTTATAGTAGCTATGCCGCAAACGACAGAACACACAGCACAACACAAAATTGTTATGTCCTTGTTTATAAGCGATAGTCGTTAAAAATAGCACAGTAAAAGAACCAGTATTCAAACAAAACCACTGAGCACGAGAATATACTAAGTGTTCCTTGAGTGTATCTAGAGAAAAATTTATAGACACCTCTGATATCGAATTTACTCATTTATATTGAAGGTATGGTAGATAACGTGATAGTGTGCTGTTCAACTCACGAGAAAAGTCAGCTCTCACCTACAAGAATATCTCTGGTGAGAGAAAAACTTGGACCATCCGGGACTCAGCATGCTCCCTATACGTTTCATTAAGTATTTTAGGTCCGAAATCGAACTTTCTATCAAGTGTGAAAATCAGAGCCTTTGTTTAGGCACACTATTATGAGATATGCACATATTATGTCAGATGTACGCGGAGCACGAATGCAATACACTGGCAGGTTGATTTAAACTGGTCCCGTGGAAGCCAAAGATATTGGCCTTTTCAGCTGTGCGTGTAATATTGCGTCTGCGATGAACGGCAACGCGGCAACTCATCACCAATGATATGAGCGATGACAGAAGTATAAACAATATTTTACGACAATTTTGCTCTAGAGAGTGTTTGACACACACCGAGCCAGAAAGACGGAATTGACATGCGTGAAGCGCAACACGCGCAAGAGATCATCGAACTTTCGGTTGTCACTGAGAGTTTACTGTGCTATCTTGGTGTCTATCCGCGGGTCGCGCACAAACGACTCTGGTACTCGAAACGTTTTCAAGATTTCTTAGCGGTCACTGAGATTCTCAAAAATTTATGTGATGAATGTTAATCATATGTAAATTTAGAGATATTATTTGCTCTACCTTCCCGATAACGCACTTGTTTCATATACAGCTGTATAATGGGCCAAGAGAGACTCAAATCATCCAAACTCTATCAGAAGCCGATAATGATTTTCGTAGGATAGAAAGTTTTTATTGAAGAAGCTGAGCAAAATATCTGCATCCCACCATTAGCGTATGTTAACAGCTCCCACTACTAACTTCACGTCAGATTGCACAGAACATTCCATACGCTTGAGATCAACCTAGTATCTATCCAAGTTGGTATATAATTCTGCATGATCGAGTCATATAATATAAGGGCTGCAGGACGATTATAGACCGACGACCTAGAAATCGGAGGCTTCCACGAATCAAAAAGTGGCACATAACCGAGATATGTATAGGAGAGATGGAGGGCTAGTGAGAATAAGGGAACACGCACTTGTGGCACTATTGGACACTCACTTGGCACTCATTTACTTAATAAGCAAATCAGTTGGCAACTCAGAAATTGTCCCCATCATCTTACAAGTGTCTGCATCGTCACACTTGCAACTCATCTCTGGCACCTAATAGCATGCTAAAGTGCGAAGGGCTGTCTAATTTATAGTGAGATGAAGCTAACACGTTGAGATTGAAAAACCATCACTTAAAGTATCACCTCACGGTTTGTGGGAGTATCTAAGACTCACTACATATAGGCACCCTATATCCTCTCCGAGACGTGAATACCAATCTCCACATTCACCACGATACGTTAGATGTATCAGTTAAACTTTCTGAATGTTCAGTTTTCAGTCTCATCCAGGCTGATACTTGAAGAAGTCGATGCAAAGATAGATTGCCATTTCAACCCTTCACCCACACTCTAAGAAGACTACTAAGATATCACCGATAAAGAGAGTGTACGCAAGCACCCAAATTCTAGTGATCTTCATCTCAACAATAGAAATCCGGCACCTACATATAGTTGAGCATCTAGAGAAAAATAATATAAACGAGGATCTACGCGGATGTAGATGTAAGTTATGTAAAGGGTGGTAGTGATTCCAATAGAAATAGGCGCTAGCTGAAAATCGTTGTGTCTGTTAGGAAAAACAGGCAGTGTAGCAGAGCACAAATTATGGTGATATAGGTAGAAGGGAGAGGATAATCATTTTTGATGTAGAGTGCCACTAGACATAGGAAGATTTATGGGAGATACTATGCGAGGATTGTATACATATCGTTTTATAGGAGTCAGTAATGTAATGTTTAGCGAGATGGTAGGCGTTCAGCATTACACGTCGTTGTAGAGAAAAGACTATGAAATAGTAGTTGTGATTAGTTGTGTGTGTGATTAGTTCAAAGTCGAGGTGGTGGTTAGTGTGTAGTGTATGTAAGTTTCTAAGCCATCGGGTCCTATCAAGTCAAGGGAGCAATAGAAACGCTACGTGCATACGTCAAGTTAGTAGATGATAAACAGAGAAAAATATGATGACAGATAATTAATATAGTAATAATGAATACTCAAATAATAAGATACTAAAATAAAATAATATATATTAACTGTAGATCAAGTAATCTCATACATTATTTCTCAATGTCGAAGCTGTTGAAGTCAAAAATAATAATGATTTACCGATTTATTAATAGTGAGCGAAATTAACTTCATGTATCCGATATTTTCAACCAAGGTGAATATTTATTAATTTTAATAAATAAGAGTACTACTCACAAAAATAAAGGTTCTATAAAAAAGCACCACTATATAATACCAGAGGACCAAAGGCTCTCAGAAACAATTAACACCAGAAGTCTGTCAAGATACAATTTTAGACAACTACTGGAACTATAGTCTATACTCTTATGAGAGATGAATATAGAGGTGCCACCACATCAAAAAGTTACAATAAAGACACTTTCATACACACATAGGGTCTTGAAGCCCCTAAAGGTGTAATGGCTACTCTCAAAAAATCTTAGAATCGGTGGGCAAAAAATAATAGGCTAGAACACTTGATGCAAGATCAATGAAAGCGGCATGACGATGATTATAGAAGAATGGTCGCAGAAATATGGCCCGGGATGGAGCGATGACAGGTATCGTTAAATCACAGCTGTCGCTAACGCTACACCAGCTACTCTGTCGCAACTCTTTCTTCGAAGGATGCAATAATATCGAAAACTAATGATTAATTATGAATCTACACACGCGATAATCAATAAATATTTTTCAGCCGTCTAAGCACTAAAAAGAAGTATACTGCTAGTAGTTAGACCCAAAACCGAATACCACCTCAAAAGAGGTGCATGCAAACCATAGGATTTTATGCGCGCAACAAAAGAACTTCTCCGGTTTACTATCAAATAACATCACACTTATAGAGGTTGTTACCCATAAAATAGTCAAGGTCCACAAAATAGGTCAATGATACCCAAAAAGGTCATGCAGTCAGATAAATATAAAAGTAGATCAATAAAATTTCTATAGCTGGATCATAAATTATTAAGGTCTCCGGGAATTTCCACTCCCTAGTAATAACTACGTATGCCCCTCAAACGCTCTCAAAAAATCACGATTGTTATGCAAAATGTGTTGGCTAAAAATGTTTCTTTAGTCAACTATTACCTAGTTTGTCAACATTTAGTTTATATCCGATCAATGTACCCCTTATATTGGTCAGCATCCCCGAAGGCGTGACTAGAGCCAGATATTATGTATCACTAAAAAACATAATATACAGCACTAAAGAAAAGATAAAAAACATTTCATTAATCACAGTAACATTTTTATCATTATTTAAAATAAAAAAAAAAAAATATAAAAGAAAGATTATACATATGAAAAAATTAAATATGTATTTATAATATAAATATATAAAGCTATATATTAATTAAATAATTTTATTATGAGAATAATATCAAAGCAGCTCGAATATTTACTGAAGAAAGCATGCGTACTAAAAGTTTATATATTATATATATGCAAAAAATGTTTGATAAATTATTATTATTTAATATACTAAAGTATAAATTATACCCCTATACTATAGGTAGTAAATAATACTATACAAAGCCTACAGATAGACACTTTTCTTCGGATAATATACACTACGTCCAGCGACACTTCAAAAGAATGTTCAACTTAATTTCATCTGAAGTATGTTTTACGAATCACATGAGTAGTACAATACACCTTAAAACATTTAATATATAACTCATTTTCATCCATTAAAAATAAAATATAATAATTCACAGATTTTCCACATCGTAAACTTGCTAAGCGTGTTTGTACAAAATGTAAGTAATCTTATGCTCTTATTAACATAGATCAGTATTAACCGATTTCATAGCATTGGATCTATAATGTTACAATGCACACAATCAGCGTCGTAAATCGTTTTTTCTCAGAGTCTCTGAGAGAATATATAACTTAATCAATTAAACTCCAAAACATTTCATTCAATATAATATATTAATGAATAAAAAAATAATTATTTTTTTCATTATCTTTAATTATATTATCTATCATTCTTATCTTAAACTTTGCTTGAAAATTAATATAAATATTAATTGATTTATTATTCTATTATTTTCTATTATATTAATTGTAATATGTTTTCTGTTTACTTATTATTAAGTTTTTTTTGACTCTCTCTCACTCAAAACTGTCTTTATTATATTTATTTATCATATATTATTATATATTATATATTATTATTTAATGATTATATATTAATTGATTTATTTAATTATATTATTATTATAATTTATATATTTATATATATAATATTATATATTTATTTATATTATTTATATATTAATATATTATATATATTAAAATAATAAATAATTAATAATAATATATAAATTAAAATATAATAATAATATAATAATATAATAATAATAAATTATTATAATAATTAAAATAATAATAATAATAATTATTTATATTATATTAATTTATATATTATTATTTATTTATATTTATAAATTTATATTATATAATAATATAATATATATATTCTTCTTTCTTCTTCTTTTTCATTTCATCCTTCATTCTTTTGCACCCTAAATTATCATTGAGTGTATTATTATATTAGTATATTATTATATTATTGATTGATTGATTATATTATTATTATGTAATATGATGTCGATAAATATAACATATCGGAGAATATGATTAAAGCACTCATATTTATGATTATGTTTTTGTATAATCATATTACTCATTACGTGAACATCTCACTCCTGATTAATAAGATAAATTTCCCTAGCACCTTATTACTCGCCACATTCTATACTATCACTATTTTATATTAATTAGATTGTAATGAGATATCTATTCACATCTAAATAACTCTAATATAATATTACCATACATAAATATAATAGAGGGCAATACAATAGAGGTACACATAGAGTACACTGAAATTCAGATCCTAATCTACATAAATTAATAGATGTAAATATCAATTAATGTAACTAATAAATGTTAGTTCATCCCTGGCCCAAAGTGTGAGATAATAGGCCCACATAAACCAATAAATTAATAATCACCTACAATCAATCAACCAATAAACACACACTCACAATAATTTCTAATCCTCACGTAATTCGATATAACAATCCTATGTTATTATATCCGCGACTCTCTCAAGCCAAACTCACATTTTACTAATAGCTTTATTTCAAATATACTACGGTTATGCAATATTCACGCGACTCCAATCCAATAATAACTTTCTCTTCGTAGTTCTCGCAAAAAACTTCACCCGGTCGCGTTCACCAACATCATTCTGCACCACACACACTGAATTGATATACACTTCCGCGTCTTAAGCACCAGCACCAGCAATGGCTAGACCGATATCAATTCATTTCCTATCATAATGACCAAACCATCTCAATCAAACTCTTATTTTTAATATTCTTACTACATTTTATATCCTTTCTTACCATATACACACCACTCTCTTAAATATACGTTCATTCCTCTTCTATTTAATCAATTCTATTTCTCAATAACCTATGACAAACCCCTACAGTAATTTACCATACTAACACATATAACTTTTTTACAGATTCATATTAATACTTCTTAATTCCTAAACTACATAGTTACTCACTAACCATACAATAACACAGTAGGTAATAAACATACCTTCTAATATGTTAAGACCCATACACTACTCTAAGACATTTATTAGTTTACTCCTTTGCGATTATCACCAAACTCCCACGATTTTATGAATGCACACCAAGACAACAGAGCGTGACCTGCCATTGATCAAACAGTTGTTCACCTACCACACTCTGCATCCCTACCTTGAAGAGAATGATACCACTGAAATGTCTCTTCCACCAAATTGATATACCCTTAAATATTTATAAGTCTGCTCAATGATGTGACAGTTATTCTTAGCTGTCACCATAAGTAACGAGTAACTTTACTGACCGTGAGGAGATATTCCTCACTAGCACAACCTTCAGACGTTTACTCTTCTACTCCAACGGCTGAGCACTTTCAAGCTACCTCTCTTTTTACACAGTACTCCTGAGCGCAAAGTTTGCTCTCTAGCCTAATCCTCAATTCCGAAACACGTGCTTTGCTGTGCAAGAGACTCTCGCGAAGAACGTCAAAAAAAAGAGCGCAAATTCGATCAGGCTCAGTACGTGAATGTCCTAAATGAGAAATAGAGTAAGGGCGAGGGCATCCCTCACAGCTCATCTCCATTCTCGGCGACCTCATCGTAACACCATTTCCTGCCATCCCCCACCTCGAATTCCCATAAATAAAATTATACCACAAATGATTAGGTGCCCCTCATTTCAAGTCCTTTTTAAACATTGAATTACATATCCCTGTGCTTTGATCCGCTATTATCTAGAGAGCGCAATCGATCATTGACACCATTTATCTTACACACGCTTCACTATCGTGCTATTGACATACTTTTGATTCCATTTCTCAGAACCCGTGTCACCACCAACACCAGAGTATGTATTCAGCTAAACACCTGCCACTACGTCACTACTTGACCATTTTAATGCTCTTAATACTCTGTTGCAACCAGTGAGAGATCTACATTAAGAGCTCTCCTTATATCAGTGTCTCTTATGTGCCTTGGACTTCTTTACTGTATCCTCAATGCACATTTACGTC
Organism: Trachelipus rathkii; assembly: GCA_015478945.1. Lineage (NCBI taxonomy): Eukaryota > Metazoa > Arthropoda > Malacostraca > Isopoda > Trachelipodidae > Trachelipus > Trachelipus rathkii. Next base: position 4,042 of record JABUQX010137306.1, on the reverse strand, counting down.
ACAAGTTGTCAATACAACTTTTGATCCAACAGTACTCTACAAATACTAAACGCACCGTTGTTCCTTGCACCGAATCACATCTCTTCAAGATCAACTCCCTACGGAGCCTTTCGTACCCAATAATTACCAGCAACGTATAGCTCGTCTCCTACATACTCCTCAGTAAACCTACTTTCGCTCCTTCCGTATGCATAATTTCTACAAGACAGTTCTCTCACTATATTACCTACTCACAAGTTCTACATTGGAAAATATATATAAGTGGTGATTATATAATATAGATAAATAGATTATAATATATAAAATATTATATATAATATATATAAATATATATATATATATATATAATATATAATATAATATAGATATATATATTTATAATATATAATATAATTTATATTAATATATTAATATAACTTAATATATATAATTAATTATATATATATATATATAATATATATTATAAATATATATATATATATATAATAGATATATAATATTATTAAGATAGAAATAGTATATATATATATTATAGATATATAATATAATATAATATAATATATTAATTAATAAATATAATATAATATATTACTATATATATATATAAATATACTATTAATAATATATATAAGTATATAATATATTATATATATATAATTATACTGATATATATATAATATATATATATAACAAAAAAATCATAATATATATAATTATTTTTAATATATAATTAATATATTAATATATATTTAATATTAGTATAATATATATATTATATATATATATATATACTTTATTGATATATTAATTATATATAATATATATTAATAAATTTAGTGCAATACTTTTCGATCGCACCACTGCTGATTTCATATAAATTCTTATTAACACATCTACAATCTCATCCAGTGATCATAACATTATTTATGACATCCAATTATATCTACACATATTCATAGTACACATTATATTAAAGTATACAACACTCTACTCTTCTAATAAACATTATCATTTACTAGACAATCCATATACTACTCATTAATTCACTTGATATGTTGAGGAGAACAGTAATTGCACCCTTAAACGTATTAGTTATATATATATATATAAATAATACATATATTATTATATATAAGATTCTCGTTGTCTTACAGAAGTTAGACTAATGATAACACTATAAGGTCGGTAAGTTGGTCTGGTTGATACCCTACACTGAAAACCTATCTTTGACTAGATAGTACTGATGCAACGCCTTGAGATATATAGATATATTAGTCAGTGAATCGTCCGTATAAAACGGTACTATCCTATCTTTCGGCGAAATGTTATTAATTACGATATGGTACATGAGTATATAAATAGTCAGGATGAGTATAAATTATAATAATAAGTATTAGAGGAGGAGATAGAGGTCGATGGATGTATAAGAAAGTGCAAATATTAATTTGTATCGCTGGACTGAAACAAAGATGAAATGCTGAATAACGGGTGAGTTAAAATATAGTTATGAGTGGTATTAATTATGTATGGTGTGTGAAAGAATGAGAGTAGGGAGAGTAAGAGTTGCAAAATTTGATGAGTGACCTGTGGTACCAAAAGCTATGGTAGACTTGTGTGTAATGAGTCCTAGAATTCTAATGGGAATTTAATTTGAAAAGGGTTAAGTAGGTTAGTGGTTATATGACGTATGGATTCATCTGAGATAATCAGTTTGAAGACGAGTTACATTTATTTGAATAGATAATCTTTTTAATGATGCTCTGGATTGCAGGTTGAGTAGAGCTCAGACTTTCCAACGTGTACACCTAACCTTAGATAATATGATTTGTATGAATATATATGTATCCATCCAATATACGGTTATTATATATATTTATATATAATATACCTATTTATAGTCATATGAGAGTAATATATTATAATAAAATGAGAATGGTAGGATAATGATTGATTTCTGTGGTGAGGAGAGAGGTATGGTATAAGTAATACTTTCTTTAATACACAACAGGACAAATACCAATATATTAGTGATTAGGTATGATATGATATAGTATATCGAAGTGAAAAGTATGATTGATTTTTATGTTGGTTGAAATGAATAGAGAGATGTTGATAAGACTGTGTTGAGATGTTAAATTGGTGAGGGGTTTAGAATGGGTAATTATCGGTAATCATTTTTATTAGTTACTATTTAGTGATAATAAATTAAGTTAGTGGTAGGCTTGTATGGATGGAGAAGAAGGTGATACGAAAAGAAGTAGGAGTATAATAAAAATTAAAGTATTAGAATTTTATTATTTTTTTTTTAATAGTGAACAAGAACTACCTATTTAAGTATGTAAAAGCTATCTATCGATTATGTAAATACGGTATATTGATAGATAACAAGTTGATACTGAACAAATCTGGTGGATAGCTACATTATAGCAGGGTGATTCAAACTTCGTTAGAGTTAGTGCAAGAAGTAAATTGATGATGATTGTGCTGTAAAGTAGAGTAAATGGTATGGACTAGATATTCTCGATCTTTTCACGACAGCGACAGTTAGTGATGAGAGAATCGAAGAGGTGAGAAATCGATATTTAAAAGAAGTAAAAATAAAGAAGTCTGGAGACGGACTAATTTAAACTGACTTACAAAGCATTGTAAATGAAAAAAAGTTCAAAAGAAAAATCGTTTGGATTCTTAGAGTAAAAAGAGTAAAAAGATTATTAATTAATTTATTACTAATACTAAAGGGCTTACTTCGTAATGATGATAATAAACAAATTAGTGTGTTAAATTATTAATGTAACAGTTATTGGATAAGGTAGATTATTGGAATAGAGAACATTACATAGGGATAATAGAATCTCTTCTGAGGATTATAATCTCAGTATAATGTATGTATATTTAAGAAATGAGATGGGGTGAATAAGGTAAATCCTTGATACATATATGAGAATAATTGAATAGGAGATGTGCGATTTGTATACTAGATGATAAGTAGTATATGTGAGTGAGAGTATAATAGTGGGAATAAAACACTTATCGAAAATTCTAGCATACAATATTAACAGAATGTATATATAGGTGGTATAGTAATGTGTAGTTAGGGTTTATTCATTTTACGGTTGATTTAAGATATGAAATAGTATTATTGGGAAAGATGAGTGTTATTAGTAGAGGATATGATATATAAGTAGTAATGTAGTTAGAGTATGAAATTTGGAATAATATTAAATATATCTAGCTAAGGATATATGAGAATGAAATTATATGTGAAAATGATCAAGAGCCGGGGCGTGATATTAGTGCATGATATTCTGAATTTTGGAAATTGATATATAGTTAGAATAAGTGTATTAATTACTAGATATATAGTATATATAGTTCCAAGGTGAGTGGTAAATGAGACAATAGGTTATATAATAGTACTCACTTATTAAAAAGGTGGATAACGGATATAAAAGAGAACTGTTAATGAAAGATTATATAGTGTATATGAGTTTTATTGAGTGTTTCTAGGAAGTATAAATGCTTATATTATATAATATTTTTTGGAGTAGATCAAAAAGAATAACATTATTATGACATATGTATGAGTACTGAAGGACTGTAAATTGGTGAATAACATAGCAGTTGACGATAATTAGGAGTGTAGGGATGTCAGTAGTGGATCACAAATCTATTTTACAGTTGAAAACAAATTACGTTTGAATAGAAAATAATGGTAAGAAAAATAAAAATAAAAGGTACTCTAAAATATAATAGATTATATATATATTAGTTTTTAGTGAGGATTGCAACAGCGTGATCGATTAAGAGTTATTAATTAGAGAATCTCTTATGATATGATTATTAGTACTTATATGTGTTTTTATGATGTTAAGTGAGCTTCAGATATCGATACTAATCAAAAAGTTAATATCGATATATGTCATGTCACAATTAGATTATTGAAGCGTAATATATATATACTAAATTATTTATACTAATATATAATCATATATTATATAATATATATATCATATATTAATATATATACTCTGTGTAAAGAATA
>JABUQX010137305.1:40000-62006 GCA_015478945.1 Trachelipus rathkii | reverse complement strand
TTTACTTGTGAATTTTCCTTGCATCTATGAATAGATATCGTCTGTTTGTTACAATCGAATCTTGATAAAAGCACTCTCAACCCATGAAAATCTTTTTACAGCTTGTTGAGAACAGGATAATTAACTCTGACCGTTATTCCTTCATCATTTCATTAGAGATCTTCAAAGGCCTCCAAAATTTTTATGCTGTTGTGACTTACCATTCTGAAACATATAATATTTCTGTTTGTTTGTCATTTAAATGTATCTTCTATTTTTAACAATTGTATTGCACCTACTAAAAACACGCTTGTCTTCCTTCCACTGTGGGGTTCAACTTCTGATTGAATATGGGTTAACGCAAAGTACATTACGTATTTAAGTTCTCAAAGAAAAACTATGTTTAATACAGTAACACGAATTACCTGGGAAAAATATAAAAATCTTTTATGATTCTTTTCTGGAAAAAGATAGAACAATGCAGCCTTGTGTGGGAAAATTATGATTTTTGAGATTATGGCATAGAAGGTGATGAGCCGGACAAACAGAAAAGAATAATAGTTTGTTGATAAACACTAATTAAAATATAATACACAATTCAATTGCCGAATTTACCACTTCATGATCTGAGTTGCCCGTACTTAATATGCCGTGTATCCGACTTCGATTGCAAATGTCCAAGCAGTAGTGATGTATATGGATTTGAAAACCTGCCCGCATTACGCTTGTCCGTTTTCAGAAATACTTATTTAAATTAAAGTTTTGTACTTTTATTATATTATTGATCTATTATTATATATTATTATTATTATTATTATTATTATTATTATTATATTATTGATTATTCTAAATTCATTATTTTTGATCACTTTTATCAAAATTATTATTATACGTTCACTACTTTTATTATTTTATATTATTGTTAAAAGTAGTTACAAATAGAGGCTATATGAAACTTTTGGAAGTCTCTCTCTTTCAGTGGAAAAGAAAACAATAATCACATAATGCCTTCAGTCGTCGAAGCTGCAAACGCATGAATGTAAGATTCTCATTAAAACTCAACTATGAAATTAAATTGGCTCGAAAATTAAGTTAATCACCTAAAAAGTTTTATAATTTGCATTAATAATACACAATGTAATATCATAAGGAATCACAGTCGGACCTCTACTTGGGCGATTTAATGGAAATTCGTAAAATCAAACAGTCGTAATGATATGGCCAACCATTGAAACTAACTAACTACATACTTCTCCTCCATTTCTCACGTTTTTGGATCAGAACAACTATGAGAAATTAGTATAAGAGAACTAGTACTATTAGATGAAATAAGAACTTTGAAACACTTTTTGAAGCCGAGGAGGATTATAGAATTCCCCTAAATTAAAAATACAGATTCAATGATACTTATACTTTGTAGGTATAATTTTTGGAAGATTTATAAATATTTAATATTTATATCTCTATAATCTAGAGTTAACTTTTAATATAAATTTAGATACTGTATATAAGTTTATATAAAATTTCCAAAACTTCACAATACTCATCAACCACTCCATATACCCTAATGACCAATTGTTGGTCATGGAATCTTGAATTGATTTCAATCACTTTTCCATAAAATAATTACCTTGTCACTAATACAAGTTGATATGAAGTTTCGGTGTAACATCAAAAGAAGAGAAACAAGGCAGTCGAGTTTCTGATAAATAATATTAGTTATGTAGGATGGACATCGTATGGGAACACCATGTGAATATCTTCTTGAGTCTGAGGAAGCTCTTCTTTCTTCTCCTCCTCAACTTCTACGTTGCTAAGAATAATCACCTACTTTGCTTCAACCTGTTGTAAGGAGAGAGAATTCGCTTTCGTCTCGTAACACAATGATTAAAAAAGCAATACGTAAATTGATATTATTATGAGAGAATAGATTAAGTATAAATGATATATCTAACACTAATGACTAAGTGTCGACTTATCACGTATTTAAAATATTGTCGATAATATCTTTACCACATCTTCTTCTGTATGTCAATCATACTTAAGTTCTAAGTTTTTAGTCTCAAAAACACAAAAAAATTGAAATGATTTAGATTTATTATATAAGAGGTATGCGCACGCTATATCTAGAAAGTAATAATCATGGCTAAACACTCTATTGCATTATAGTTCCCAACACTGGATAATTATTGGAAGTTGTTATAGGATGAGAATCCGTGGAACCAATGGATATTTTTCAAGTTTTGTTTTCATATTATTAAAATAAATATAGTTACGATAATACGAGCAAAATATAAAAATAAATAATGTTTATTTATTTTTTTTTTTCCAAAATAATGAATATATAAACTTAGAAACAAGGACGTATGACTCAGTCTACTCTCTTTCTACTCATCCTCTTCTCCTACATATCATCTCTATCTCCTCTTCTCTCTCCTCCTCTTCATTCTTCTCACTCCTATCCTCATTTACTCTCATTCTCATCTACTCCCTACTCTCTCTCACTCTCTCTCTTCTCTCTCATCTCTTCTCACTAACTCTCTCTCATTCTCTCTCTCTCTCTCTCTCCTCTCTCTCTTCTCTCTCTCCTCTTCTTCATCATCTCATTCTCTCCTCTCCTACTAATAAATCTATAATAATATAAAATTATTAATAATTATAAAAATTATATATTATAAACTATATAATAATAATATATATAAGTATATAGATACTATATAAAAATATATATACTATATACATATTATATATATATATTATATTAATATATAAATATTAATATATAATTATATATATATATAGGGACTCCTACATCGGTTTCTCTGGTCTACTTTATAGCACACTAATGTACTTGATCAGTATACACACACGCATCATCTTCAATTAGAATTTCTAAAAGTATCTATAAAATTCTCTATTTTTCTGGACGACAAATTGGTCATTTGAAAGGAATTATTGCAATTACATATAAAGATAATTTAAAATTAAACAAAAAAGTGTAAAGAAAGCATCCCACCATTGAAAATGCTATTTTTCAATAAATATATAAAAGGTGACAGCTCGGCATCTCCGAAAAGCGCAGAAGAGAAGTTTTTAAACCGTATACACTATACACATTCGGGGAAATTTATTTTTTTACAATTTTTATTTTTTCCTACTAGGAACTAACTAAAACACTTGTTTGTTTTTTAACAAATAAATTAAAATAAACAGGCAGTAATTATTGGTTTTTAATGCCCCATGTGCTAGATAAAAATAAGCTTAACTATTTTATAACTCGTTAATACACTGGATTTTACCTGTTTGCATCTGCTACTGTAAAATACTATACAAAAGTAACATCATTATAATATTTCATATACAATACAATATTCTGGAATAAAATAAAAAAAAGTAATAAAGAAATTATTAAAATAATATATAAAATAAAATAAAAATAAATATAATAATACTAGATAATAATGAAAATAATAAAAGACATTACATAAAAAGGGCGAAATCACAGACAAATAACCAGTTACCCCGATCAGGTATTAATAAATTAAAGAAAACTGTAAAATAGCAAATAAATCGAAAGATGAATCTTTAAAAGAGATGAATATTATTTAATTTATGGTGGCGGTGGTTACACCCAATAAACCATTTATACTAATATATTTATAGGTATATAGAAATAATTACTTTAAATAATATATAATCATCACTAGTACTATCCGTATCACAATTGGGATACTATATTTAATAATATATATATATATATATATACTACTAGGCATAGCCACAGTAATGAGGATATATTATCTATTGAGTCTGGTGTGTAGAGATTGAGGAGAGAGAAGACCCAGAGAACAAGGCTGTGAAGTATTCCACACACAAGATTACTGGAGTTGGCCTGCTGAGATATATATATAAAGTAAATCTGTGTATACAGTATATAATTATATATATATAATTATATAATATGTTATAGGTCCCAATGATGATGTTATCATATAGGTCGTTAGGTTTGCTATTATATTTAATATTTAAGATATAATTAAAATTTAAACTACTCTTATATATATATATTTATAAATATATATAAAGAGTAGTATTATATATATTGCACAAATGCCACTTGAAACCGACAACTACAGAAAGAATTTCCTCGGTTTTATCGATTGAATCCATTGGAATCTTTTATTATATGTAATTCTCTTTAATATCATATAATTAGTTATATATGACTTTAATTATATATATATAATATTTAACAAATACTTTCGATTAATTACCAATATTTATTCATCCTTAAAAACCACACTAATAAAGCTCGTGAAATAGTTAATTATTCTTAAGGAAGTATAATTATATGTATCGTATATATAATTAGATTTATAAATATATATATATAATAATATTAAGATAATATATATATAATATATATATATATATATATATATATAATATATATATATATATATTAATATATATATAATATATATATAATAATATATAGTATTATATATATATATATAATATAGTAATTAAAATCAAATACCACATGAAAATTATAGTATTCTGAAATTTAATAATTTTGTTACGTGTTTTTATGGTATTTTTCTTCTTTATACCTAATTACAATTAAAATATATTTAAATTTAACGTTCCATTATATGGTATTTTTTTATAGTTAAATTTTTAAAACGATATATAAACCACTGGGTTTATTAATTTAACATGTATTATTAACTAGGTGGGAAAAATAAATAAACACAAAAATAAAAAAAATATAACGTTCCACATCAAATTTAAGATTATAAATTATTATTAAATATATAAATATATATATATACTAATATATATATATATATAGATATATATATATATATTATATATAATATATATAATATTAATAATATATATATATAATATATATATATTATATATAGTAATAAATATAATATATAATATTATATATATAATATATATAATATATATATATATATATATATATATATGAATTTAAACACTTACCTGAGCAGGTACACTTTATAAAACAAAAAAGGAGGGCGAAACCTCGTTATCAGCAAGTCTTGAAGAAAGAACCCTTCCTCGACAGAGCTTGTAATAAGAAAAAGTGTTAAGAACCGAAGGATATTGGTGACACCAACGTTTTATAAAAAGACGCGATTGATGTCACCTTGGAGTAAACATCTTCATGGTAGGAGTTAAGCATCTAGCGAAGAAAAGAGGTCACTTCAATCAAATATAAATATTATAATGTTACTAATATTGCGCCTGCGTATTATAATATTTAATATATATATATAATTATAAACTATATATTATATTATATATATATATTTAATATATATTATATTAATATATATAATATATAATTATATATATACTACTATATATATAGTTATATATATATATATATTACTATTTTATAATTAATATATATTTAAGTATATATAATAATAATAAAATTATAACTATATATATATAGCCATAGTTTATTTGTCCCTTATTATGATAAAGCTGATACGTTAGTATAATAATAATAATTAATAAATAATAATAATAATATATATAAAAATAATAATATTAAACTAATAATAATAATAATAATTATATAATATAATATAATAATAATAATAATTTAATAATTTTTAATAATTTTATAATTTTTATATATAAATTTTAATAAATTTTAATAATGTAATTAATTTTAATAATTTTTAATAATTAATAATTTAATAAAGTATAATAATAATAATTAATATAATAATAATAATAAAAAAATAATGATAAATAAAATAATAATTAAAATAATAATAATAATAATAATAATTAATAATCGTAAACCCGTAGCAATATTAAAATTAATAATCACTGAAAGGGTCATACTTAAATAGTTCCTATTGTATTGATTTGAATGATGTATGTAAAATTTTGATAGATTTATGATCACGATTAATAATATACAATCATATCCGAAGCTCAAAATAATGTTAATAAAAGTTGAACTACTACACCCTATACTACGTTTAATACTAACTATAACAACATACCACTTACAACTATATCCAAACAATATTTACACATAATAACATTAATACTATTAAATTGATGGAAGTATTAACGTATGTGATAATCTAGTATGAGAGACTTACTAATAATATTGATTATAACTAGCAATAATGATTAATAAATAATTAATATAGTTTAATAATTATTATTATATATTATATTATTTTATATCATATTAATTATTTAGAATCTGTATTATTATTATTATTTAAATTATATATTAGTTATTATTATTATTAATGATTATTATTGTATATTATATATATATTATTATTATTATTATATTATCATTATTATATTATATTATTATCAATAGTATCACATTTATATTCTATCAAACTATCATTTTGATTATTATACAAATTGAAAAACAAAAATAATATCATAATTTATAATTAAAGATAATCATAATTAATAATCAAAAAGAACGCATTATAATTGATGATTATGAGTTCATATTTTAGCAGTTTACCCATAACGTAGATTAGATGATAAAGCTGATCATTGATGATTATGATGATTATATATATATATACTAAGCGATTGATGAATTTATTATTATTAATATTTATTATGATTATTATCATTATTATGATTATTTATTATTATTATGATTATTATGAATATTATGATATATTATATATTTATGATTATTATGATTATTTATATTTTATTATATAATTATATTGATTTATTAATATATTGTTATCAGTTTTTTTATTATTATTAATATTATATTTTTATTATGATTATTAGTATATTATTATTTAAATATATTATTAATATTTGAGTAATAATTATTATTAATCAATAATTAAAAATTTATCATTAAATATTATTAAATATGATTAATAGTATAACATTAATATTATTATTATATAAAATTAATAATATTAAAATATTAATATATTATATTATCAGGGAATCATTATTAATTATATATTATATTATTATTATATTATTATTATATTAATCATAATAATAATAATGAATTATAATGTTATTATTAATAATTATTAATAAGGTGAGCGTCATATTATTATTACTATTGCTTTTGGATATTCTCCGTATGAACTTTAATATAATTTTTTCTTATCTTCAGTATTAGTTCTTCATTTAATGATAATAATGGATTTTTTTTAGTTTTTAATAAAATTTCAATTTGGTTAATTATAAAGTACCTTCTCAAGTTATTTCTTTTACTGAATAATAATATATGTACAGAAATAAATATATATAATATATTATATATATATACGTATATATATATATGATAAGTACATATAATATAAACAATTAATAATATTATCAGAGATAATATTTTATAATTATATAGATATATAATAATAATAAGAATTTTATAATAATATATATATGTAATCAATGAAGGAAATTTACTTAAATGTTGGCAAATGGTCAAGAATACTTCCGTATTTAGAAAATATTCTTTCGTCAAATAGAAATAGAAAAATTCCAATTTTTTGAGTCTGAAAATTGAGCCTTTCGGCGTTCTCCTTATGGCATTCCTCATTAACAAAAATTAGAAAGTGTAGTGTTCCACCTGTCCGTTCCAGTCTTGAATGTCGGTGGGTGGGTGTGTAGTGTGTCCACTTTCCGCTGGTTTGGCTGTTTCGTTGTGATTGAGGTGTAGTGTGGTTTAACTGTTGGTGTGTTGGGTGGGTTGATTTCTTTTTACAGCTGGAATAACAAATCCGTGGTGCAAGAAGAGAGAGGTTAAGGGAAAAACTAATAATAGTCTTCGATGCAAACATAACTCTTTCTGTATACCATCATTGAATAAATGATGATTCCCTTATAATATATTATTATATAATAATAGGTTATTTATATAATAGTAATTAAATGATATCTATCTTAAAGGAATATATTATTATAATAGTATATTATAAAAATATTAAAAAAGCTGGAACATAGTATATGTATATATATTATATATATATAATATTTATTCAAGTATAATATATAAAAATATATATTAATATAATAAATAAATTATATTATATAAATATATATATAAACCTATATATATATAAATATAAATACATTTATATATATATATATGAGTAATTATATATTAATAGTGAATACGTATATATATAAAATAATATATATACAAATATAGATATATAATATAATATATTAATAAACTTAGATATTAAATAATATGAATAATTTTAGGAAAAAATATAATATATATAGTGATATATATATTATAATATAATTTAATAAATATAAACTATAAAATTATATATATAGATATATATATATATATAAGTATTAATATATTTTGTTAAATAGAAAAAAAAAAATTATAATATGTATATAAAGATATATAAATATAATATATATATATATATATGATTATATATATATATAATATATATTATAGATATAATAGTAAAGTGTTTATATTATATAAAATTCCCTTACATTATATAATAATTAGTATAATATAGTAGGTATAGTTATAACGATATAAATATATATAAATATATAGATATATAATAAAATATAATAAATATATATATATCAATATTATTATTAAGATATACATTTTATTATTTATTTCACACTGAAAAAATGTATATTTAAAGAATTACTATTTATTTATTTCATTTATTTATTAATTTATTTATAATTATCTTATTTATTTGTTATATCTATCATGTTTAACTGTTATCTTTTTTCCAGGTGGCAATCTTGTGATTAGAGAATAACATATATCACCCATTAAAGTATGATATTTTATATTATTTAAAATCATACAACAATATGTATATATATAATTAATTAATATAAATAATGATATTATATTATATATATATATCACAGTAATATAATAATAATATAATAAGTATATATATATATAATACTATAATATATATATACATATATACAGTATGATAAGCCCATGTGGCTTTTAACTGTCTCTATATTCTTAAAGTCGAATTCTTTATAATAATATATATATAAATATATATATATATATAAATAATATAGAAAATCAAATATACTACTCTAATTACTTATTAAATAGTATAATATTTTTATTATACTCCCACCCACCCACCACCACAAAGATATATTATATGTCTCATAGCTCTTATGATAACACAGCGAGAATATGATTTATAACTCTGCTCCGGTTAAATGGTGCGGATATATGAACACACACACACATTAAAGTCCAATTCTCTGTTAGTCTTCATCCCGTGTAAAATTTGTTACTTGTAAATAATTAAAGTTCCGCTAATAGACAGGATTAGGGGCTGGAGTTCACCCCCCCCCCTTCACTTTTGAAATGATGCTAAAATTACTATCAATCCAAATGTGACTCTAGAGATCACACACTTTTATTTAAAAATTCGCAAATAATCTTTAATAGGAGGTCCTCGAATCCCTTGAATAAGAATTGGTAAAGCATGATCTATATCTCGAAAGGCTCTCTCTCTAACTTGGTTAGAAAATCATAGAAACCAGATTGCAGTTCCTTTGCTTTATATTTTACACTGATCTACATGGGACTTATCTTCTTCATAACCAGAAAGCCAACGATTCGTTGCAATTTCAAAAATGCTTTGAAATACTTTTATCGATGATGGAGCAATAAAATCTTTTCAAAATAAGCATATCAAATTTCAAATTAGTATGAGGTAGTACTTGTCACCAAAATGATGACTGAATATAATGTGAATAGTATTATAATGTTCACGAGTGCAAGTGAGGGAAGAAACAACTGGGTATATATATTTATATATTTATATAATTTAAAACCATCAGCTTGCTGTGACTACAATTTATTCTAAAAGTATTTTCATGTTCTTTGTGAGGTAAGTTCAATATCTTGAGCCATTCTCAAACCTATCTAAAGGACTTCAACCAGACGCCTTAAAAGTTTCTTTATAATTGTTATAAAAGACATTAGTAATTTTCCAACCACCTTGTAGTTTTCAATTATACGTTAGTGAGTTTTATAGCAGATTTTCCCATCTGAGAGTGTAAACAATCTTTCCTGTAAATTTCTTTTCTATATTTAAATATGGAATTGACTAAAAAATATGCCCAGTTGTTTCTAGGTGTGAGAGATAGACATACCACAATAATGCAAACAAGCAATGAACATATAAATTAACACCACTGTATATTTCGACAGCTTAAACTAACACTTTGTAAGAACATTTCTTCATGTATACCATGAAACCATTATAATTTTTTTAATCATAATCAGAAGTCAAATTTATTTTCGACCCTTATCATTAGATAGCGAATTATGTAAAGAGATTCTCCATATTTTTCTGATTTCAAAAAGTGAATAAACCTAAAATATTTTACGATACAAACAATAATTATTATTTATTTTTCTATTAATATATTGTTTTTCATTTTATTATTATTATTATTATTAAATACTAAAATTAAGAGACATCAAAGTCATAGACATAATAAAATATTAGCAGTTATTAGATAAAGTAATATATTATATATATATTTTGGTGAGTGTGCTCTGCACTTAACCCCCCCTGGCTATCGTCCTTATATAATATAATTATATATATATAATATATAATATATATATACAATAATAATATATATAGTTATATATATATATATATATCAATATATATATATATATATAATATAATAATTAAATTATATATATATTTATATAATATATATATTATAGCGTAACATTATGGTATAGCTTCGATAACATCTGTCCTCAAACTCAACTACTATCCAAATTCTTCTCTCCTTTTATTTCGATATCATCATTCTTTGTGATTTCACACTTATCGCCACCGCCAATGACTTTTGCTGTACTTCTATCAAAATACAGCTGGTGAACTTGCCTAACATTAGTATATATCCAGAATATCCTTTGAAGATTAAATTATGTGAACCTCTTTACTCGTAATATCGACTGAGATACCAATACAATTAAGACCGTCTCCTAACCATCCTCAAACCCTTCTTCCTTTATTTTCTGTTTAAATCATAGCTTTACATCCTCTTCTCACTGAGGTTCCTTATAGAGCACCCTTCTATCCTCTGATACCTGATACTATATCTTCTTCAATATCATCTTCCGCACGCGAAAACCCCCAGAGCCCTAAACTCAGGGAAACGTATTTAGCCCCTTCAAGTTGCGTGCTTAAACTGATCAGATCTTCTACGTCGGATTAATTTTCTTATTTCCCTCATGCGGCTCATTACTTTCTCTTATGGTGGAGAACGGCGTAGGATGTATCCCTTCAGCAGTGTCGCTCTGATTGTGCTCATGGAGGTGAGTGCTCTCGAGCATTGAGTGCATTCTCTCTGGTCATGGAGGCGGTATCAATGCCATTTCTTTCCCTTCGTACGAAAACCTAAACAACATAGCTAAGTATATCTAGGTTGTAACGTGAAGCTGCTGATCTTTGACCAGGGGTTTATGCTGTATAAAAAGAAAACACAACAGTTCTCAACACTTCAAAAAACTCAATTTCATTATATATTATCCCGTTATCGTGGAGAAATATTCTTCTTCACACTACAACTCTTTTCTCACTTCAAAAATGCAATATATCTTTTGATTAAATATAAACTATATAATGTATACACTAATACACTTATATCACTTAACTAAGGCTAAATTAAATAATAATAATAATAATAATAATATAAGTAATAATTTAAATTAATAATAATAATAATAATAATAATTAATAAATAATAATAATAATAATAATAAAATAATAATAATAATAATAATTAATAATAATAATAATAATAATACATTTTAAAGAAAATTTAGAATATAATCGTATTTTTTAAACGTACTATTTACAAATTCTTTGTATTCTTTTACAATTCGAGTTAATTCTTCAGAAGAAAATATTAATATCTACACAATATTTATTTTATGCAAAATGATACCAATATTCTGCCTGAACTATCAGCATGATCACGGTTAACTAACTATTAATTAATAATTTATTTTTAAAAAAATAAAATTTCTAAATATAAAAATCTTAAAAATTATTTTAAATTAATTGGAAGTGTAAAAAATAATTTTGATGAAAAAATTCGATGATAAACCAAATATTATTTTGCAAATTAGGCTATTATCATGGATACTAAGGTGTACCTGCAAAACACTTAAATATTCAATAAAGCACCTAAGCATTCATCATTCATTAAACTTCACAATGATGTCCGGCTTAAGTTTTAATATAAAAAGAGATTCTGCTATACGAAGAGAGTTGAAATTACCAATTAAATAAAAATTTTAAAAACAACTAGCAACATTAATTGTATTAGACGGATTTGTGATCGTACGTGTGAATGTTCCCATATTTTACTTGGTAGTATACGTGGTTGCCATAATTCGGGTTCTTAGAAGTGAGTTGTTGTGTATCACCACAGAGAGAGAGATTAATACACTTCTTTTGCAAATTAATATTGGATACACAACATAAATTTTCTGTAATCTCAAATGACCAACGGGGTACTATAAAATATATGAGGGACCACTGTCTCCCTCCGGGATGTATAGCTGTCTAACATTACACTTTTCTCCGACTAACAGTTCCTATAAAAGTTTGTCAAATTAAAGATTTAAAAATTAAAAAAAGTGATTCTTGCATTCCATGTACAAGATCAAATTTTTATTTTGAAGTTAAAATGTTTAGTGTAGTTTTAACAACCTTTTGTATTTTAATTTCCGAGAGTAACCATTATATAAAAAAAGAGGACATTTGTCTTAAATGTTTTCTTTTGTAAAGAGTTCCCCACGTTAATGTTATTTTATAAGCTCTTAGTGAATGAGGTCTTAAGTAATAACCTTTAATTTTTAATAATTTTAATTTAAACAATTGTCTTATCTATTAATAGTTCCTTATAAATTTTCTTCTGAAAATAAAGATTTAGAAGAATAGAAAACTTGCTAAAAAATAATTAATAATAAATAAATAATAATATAATAATTATAATAATAATAATAATAATAATAAAATAAAATAATAATAATATAGAGAATGAAAGTAATTAATAATGACAGTAATAATAACATTGTTCCGATATAGAGCAAATAATTTATTATAATTATTATGAATTATTATTAATATATAATTATTATAATTATTATTATATTATTATTATTATTATGATCTTGTACATTATATTACATTATTCTGACTAATAAATCTCAAACTAGTATTATAATTTATAATCTATAATTATAAATAATTATAATTATAATTATAATTATAAATTTAAAATTAAATTATTAATTATAATTATTTAATTATAGTGTATAATTAATAATTATAATTATAATTATATTATAATTTAAATTTATAATTATAATTAAATGATAATGATAATAAGTTATATTATTATTATTATTATTATTATTATTATTTTTAATTATTATTATGAATATTAGTTATTATTATATTATAATTATATATTATTATTATATAATTATTATTTATTATATATTATTATATTTATATATTATTATATATACATTTTATTATTATTAACATTATTGTTCATTGGTCAATACTTTTAATACTTTGTTATAATTATAATTTATAATTATTATTATAATTCTAAATTATAAAATTTAAATTTTAATCATGATTAACAATTATAATAAATTTAATATTATGAAGTGAATTTTCATATAATTATAATTATAATTATAATATTAATTATAATTATAATTATAATTATAAATTATAATATAATTCATAATTATTAATTATAATTATAATTTATTAATTATTTAATTATAATTATAATTATAATTATAATTATAATTTATAATGATAATTTAATTAATAAATTATAATTATAATAATACGAATATAATTTATAATTATAATATATAATTATTATTTATTATTATATATATAATTATTATTCATTATTATATTATTATATTATTATTATTATTTATGGTTATTATTATTATTATATTATATTATTATTATTATTATTTATTATTATTATTATTATATAATTATATTATTATTATTATATTATTATTATTATGATATATTATTATTATTATATATTATATTATATATTATATTATTATTGATTATTAATTATTAATATTATTTATATTATTATTATTATTATTATTATTATTATTATTATTATTATTATTATTATTATTATTATTATTATTATTATTATTATTATTATTATTATTATTATTATTATATTATTTTATTTATTATTATTATATTATATTATTATTATATTATTATTAGTTAAATTTATTAAATATTTATTATTAATTAGATTATTATGATTTTATTATTATATTAATTATTATTATTATTATATTATATATTATATATATATTATTATTCATGTTATTATTATTATTATATTATATTATTATTAGTTATTATTATTATTATTATTATTATTATTATATTATATTATATATTATTATTTATACTTATTAATTTTCATATAATTGTAAAGTAAAAGGCAATCCTCCAGGAAAACTCAAATGAGTTGCAACGGAAGCAATTAGACTATTATGCACCATGAAATAGAGCAAATCATATTTTTGCATTTAAAAAAAAAAAAATATGACGTCATATTTTCCACGTAAAATCTTAATTAAAAGTGAGGAAATCAACTGAAATTATTCATAAACCTTTGGAGAACCATTTTATACATTATACTCGTGTATACAAATATATATTTATATTAACAGTGAATATTTTAACATGAAAGGAGTATTATTATTGCTCTTCAGCGTCAACGTATTGAATAAGGATTTTTAGGGGTAAAAAATAATTAAAATTTTCTTAATATTTTTCAGTGCAGACAATTATAATTATTCTCTCTCTCTCTCTCTCTCTCTCTCTATTAATATATGATATATATAATAATAATGATATTATAAATATTATTATATAAATATATAATAATATATAATATTATATATATATAATATATAATAATTATACATTATAGATATATATATATATATATATTATAATATATATATATAATATAATAATATATATAATTATATATATATTAAGATATATATATATAATAATATATATATAGTATATATATTAAAAATAAGAAATATATATATATATATAACTATAATATATATATAATATATATATATAAATACTATTATATATATATATTCAAAATATTTATAAAATAAATATAATATATTATACTTAACATATAGATATATATTATATGATTTATAACATGTAAAAGATTAATAAAAGTATATTTTTTCATGTTTTGAAATAATTATATATAATATATATATTATATATGATAATTATATAATAATATATATTTAATACTATATATATATATTAATAAATAATATATATATAACATATATATATTATATATATATATATATATAAATATATAATTATAAATTAATAAATATATTAATATATATAGTAATTGACGTTGAGCACTGAAATGTCAAAAGAGGAAGAAAGTGTAAAAGAAATTTAGAAAAAAAAATACTCGAGTATTTTGCAATGAAAATAAAGTCTCTTTGAATTAAGAGGTACGTATATTCTTAATTACTATTAATAAACTTATGGTGTATTGCTCTGATCTGAATATTTTAAATTTAAAACAAATTGACAAATTGATATGAAATAAAAGCTAGTATCTTTTTTTTGTGTAAGTTAATCACGATTTCATATTATATATAATATATTAATTAATATAATATATATATATTAATTAATAAATATATAGATATATTATAATATATATATTATAATTATAAATAATATATATAATAATATTATAATATATAATACTATATCATCTTTTAGAAAAAGATAACATCGAAGACAAGTTTCTCAGTATCCCAACATGATCTAAGAGTAATGGCACCTTCAAAAAGCCTTCACTCGTCCTAACGGGTAGCATCTACACAAAGCAGGACCCGTCAGCAACTGAATTGGCATAATAAGCAGCACCAGAGAGCAGGAAGCCGCTGCTGCCCATTTCAGTCTGAAGCGGCTCTTAAAGAGCAAGAGGCTTCAAGGAAAGTTGCTGTTAAAGCTTCATTAGCTGCACAAAGAGCTCAAAATGCAGCTGCCAAAAACTACGCTGAAGCTGCACACCTAACGCAGGCTGCCCAGATTGCCCAAGCTTTGGTATTTAAAGAGGCATCCCAAGCAGCTCAAGCTGGTAAAACAGTTGAAGCTGTGGAAGCTATCCAAATGCTTGCTACATCTCAGTTAGCAAGTTCTTAGACAAACAGGACGCTTTCCACAGCGGAAGCTCAAGGTAAGCAGTAGTTCTTCAGGTGCTGGAAGCAGCTGCTGCAGCCTACTGGGAACAAACAGCGATGTTAAAAAAAGCGCAAAATGTCGCAAACCAATTGCTTCACCAGCAAATGACCGCAATAAACCAATTGGCATCGGCTCAGACAGCGGCTCAGAAAGCCAAATCGGAGGCTACGAAAACGCTCTTCAAAGTCCACGGACTCATCAAGGAGAGTCCAACGAATTCAATGTCATACTCAGATAAGTAAATATAAAGCTATTAAAACTACCTTAAAATTTTGAAGAAATCTTCTGAACTCTATTTTGGCATTTAAAATATTTTTTAAATGTATTCTACTGCATTAAAATGTTATATAGAAAAAACCACTTTTTATGAATTAATCAAAATTATGTTTAAAATCAAAACTGGTTTTATATCTATCATATCCTTTTAAACATATCACTTAATCCTGACCCATAAAAAAGAAACTTAATCAAATCGATCACAGTACTAAAAAAAATCGATTCTATAGAAAAATATTCTATGAATGGCTTTAATATCGATCTATAATAAATGTTTAAGTAATGCTTGAAAAACTGCATCATATTAATTGGAAAATTGAAGAAATATATATATATATATATATATATATATATATATATATATATATATATATATATATATATATATATATATATATATATATATATATATATATCTATATATCTCAGTACTATAACAAACATATATACATATATAGATATATATATATATATATATATATATATATATATATATATACTAACTATACCACATATATATATATATACATATATATATATATATATATATATACATCACTACTAAATGGAAAATATAATATAGTATATATATATATATATATATATATTATATATATTGTTTTTTGTGGAAATCCCCCTTTATATTACTAGCACAATTGAATATGAAAAATAGTCTGAGACAATAATTATATATTAAAAAATTAATAAAATAATAATAATAATAATAATAATAATAATAATAATAACAATAACAATAACTAACAATAACAATGATAATGATAATGATAATGATAATGATAATGATAATGATAATGATAATGATAATGATGATAGATGATGATAATAATAAAATTTTCTCTCTGTAAAAAATATAGTAGTCTGGAGGATAATTATATTAATTATGTATTGTAGAGTTTAAAACATTCATTAATATCATTTTAAACCTAAGCTCATTTTTCTACCTAGTTTATCTATTTATTATTAATATTTCCTTAAGTTTAAACTTGATAATAAATTTCAATTGTTTTAATGAGTTTAATCCATTTTAATACTTCATATTTTTTTTTTTTTTTAAATTCCAAATAGGATTGATGGAGAAACATTTAAGTTATTTATTTTTATTATTTTATTTTCCTTACTTTTACATAAATGAACTTCTAAATCAGTTAAAAACACCAGTAAGATTTGAGACTAGATTTTGATTTTCTTCGTCAGGGCTGTCAAACATATTTACAGTGTTCGGCCGCATTCTCTACTTAGTAATCTTGGGCCGCAGTTATATATATATATGATCCTCCGCTCATCATCGATCGCTTCCTAAGTTCTATAGACGTACAGAAATTCATTTATCTACTTAGAAAACAATTTCAAGAAAGTATTTATGCAGGTGATCCAGAATGCAAATATACTATGATATCTGAGAGGGAACTTTTTACATATGTATTAACTGAAGGTATTGCTGAGATACGAAACTATATAATCGATAATGATATAAATGATTGGCCTATTTGTAAAGATTTAGAGAGTTTTAATATGACATAGTCATAAACATAATATGAAAAATGTATGTGACAGTGTTATATATAATAATATTCTTGTATTATATTTAATGTTAACCTTATATATATATATATATATATATATAAATATATTTAACACTCTTGTATATATTTAATGTTAAACACTTGTAAGTTAATGATTATTAAATTTCTAATTATATAGTAAAGTTTTATTATCCTTATTTTTACTTTCTTAAATAAAGATTTACAAGTATGTTATGAGTTGAATGTATATAAATTATAAAAGTTCTATGAAGGTTAACTATACATATAGTTTAAATAAACGAAGCTTAGGCTCAGGATATGAAAAACATGTTTTTACATACCTTAAAACCAAAAAGCGATAAAATAATTCTCGACCAATCACATGCGCGGTCATATAGAGATAAGGACTACTCCG
This sequence comes from Trachelipus rathkii, assembly GCA_015478945.1. Lineage (NCBI taxonomy): Eukaryota > Metazoa > Arthropoda > Malacostraca > Isopoda > Trachelipodidae > Trachelipus > Trachelipus rathkii. The sequence goes on along the minus strand of JABUQX010137305.1, from coordinate 43,389 downwards.
TCCACTCACAAGAAAGGAAGGCATTTCCTTCTTACCTGCTTAAAGGATCTTACCGATCCAGCATGTTTCAGTTTGAAATATATTTATAAAATAATAATAACATTGATTCTCGATTCTTGTCTATACTGGAATTACTTTTTGACCTGGTATTAGGCTTAAATCAGCCCGGGGTACAAAAAGGTTTATCCTAAATTTAGGCCTAAAGTAGTTATTTCAACACATTTTACAGAAAGAGGTCAGTTTGAAATATATTTATAAAAATAATAATAACATTGATTCTTGTCTATACTGGAATTACCTTTTGACCTGGTATTAGGCTTAAATCAGCCCGGGGTACAAAAAGGTTTATCCTAAATTTAGGCCTAAATCTAGGATAAATTTTACAGAAAGTGGTCAGTTTCGTATCTGTAAGGAGCGCGCGTTGTTGTGTTTTCTCGTGTTGGATTGTCAATGTACATAGATAATAATAATAATAATAATAATAATAATAATAATAATAATAATAAAAATAAAAATAAAAATAAAAATAAATAAAAATAATAATAATAATAATAATAATAATAATAATAATAATAATAATAATAATAATAATAATAATAATAATAATAATAATAATAATAATAATTTTAAAATAATAATAATAATAATAATAATAATAATAATAATAATAATAATAATAATAATAATAATAATAATAATAATAATAATAATAATAATAATAATAATAATAATAATAATAATAATAATAATAATAATAATAATAATAATAATAATAATAATAATAATAATAACTAATAATAATAATAAATAATAATAATAATAATAATAATAATAATAATAATAATAACTAATAATAATAATAATAATAATAATAATAATAATAATAATAATAAATCAAGTCATTTGTCTTTGCAAAGTTAATTTTTGGAGTTACAATGCAATTTGGAGAGAATATAAATGTAAGTGTATAATTGTTATTTTCTAAGATTGTAACCTATTATTCTTTTTAATAACAAAAAGGAAATGTTATGTTAACAGAGGGAGAAAGAACTTTATTTTTGCTATTTTCATACTTGTACATGGCTAAAGATGATGAAAAGCAATGATCCCAATAAGGCCTGGAATCATGGTATAACTAATTGTAGGAGTCTGCCAGGGTCGTGCACGAAGGGGTTACTGATTTGTGCTTTCAAGGTACGTAAATATATGTTTTAATAAAATTTCATAAAATTTTAGTAAAAATTATTTTAAAACTTGATAGTTATAAAATTTATAAACAAAAGTATTAACAGTTAATAATAAATTCTTTGTTCAAAGATAATGATTTATTATAGAAGTTTTAAGAAACTTTGAAATAATTTTAGTTATAATTGAATGAGTAATATAAATGTACTTGTTTAATTAAAACATAAAATGATATGTTAAATTGTACTTTATATTTAAAGAACAAGGGCCGAGTGTGTGTGTGTGTGTGTGTGTGTGTGTGTGTGTGTGTGTGTGTGTGTGTGTGTGTGTGTGTGTGTGTGTGTGTGCGCGTGTGTGTATGTGTGTGCGTGTTGGAATGTCAATGTACATAGATGATAATAATAGCCATGAAGTAAAATGACTGGAGGTATAATAATAATAATAATAATAATAATAATAATAATAATAATAATAATAATAATAATAATAATAATAATAATAATAATAATAATAATAATAATAATAATAATAATAATAATAATAATAATATTATAGGTATAGATAGGTATAGATGAAATTACTGGTATAATGATCAAAAACGGTGTATGTGTGTGTGTGTGTGTGCGTTAAATAATAATAGGCATGTAAATGACACTAAGTATAATAATAAAAATAATAATAATAATAATAAAAATAATAATAATAATAAAAATAATAATAAAAATAATAAAAATAATAATAATAAAAATAATAATAATAATAAAAATAAATAATAATAAAAATAATAATAAAATAATAATAAACAAAAATAATAATAAAATAATAATAAAAATAATAATAAAAATAAAAAGAAAACACATAATGTTAAATAAATATATGATGTAAAGACAGTAAAGCAGTAAAACAAAGCCTACTAATCCCTTTGCTTTGTTGCTAGGCAACAGCGTTATTAATTTACTGTTTTACTGCTTTAGAATATATATATATATGTTTAATAAAATTTCATACAATTGTAGTAAAATAAAATGTTTATATATCAGACACTCTGGGGTTTTCTTCTTACATACAATTTTTAAAATTTATAAATTAAAAAGTATTAAAACAAAAATAAAAAATATAAAAGAAAAAAAATAATGTTAATAAATATAGATGTAAAGCAGTAAAAACAATGAAACAATAAATCAGTAAACAGTAAAACAAAACACTATTCCCTCTGGTGCTAGGCATTTGAGCTATTGATTTACTATTTTACTGCTTTAACTGTAAAGTATATGTTTTAATAAAAAATGTTTAAGTATGAAGTAAAATGAATGACTCATAGTATGTTTGAAATGAAATTCTTTGAATAGTTTACATTGATATCACAACTATGAAATATGTGTTAAATAATAATAATAGGTCTGTAATGAGTTACAGTTTTAGGATCGTAAAAATGTTTTTAATAAAAAATGTTTAAGTATGAAGTAAAAATGAATGACTCATAGTATATTTGAAAAGAAATTCTTTGAATAGTTTACATTGATATCACAACTATGAAATATGTGTTAAATAATAATAATAGGTCTGTAATGAGTTACGGTTTTAGGTTCGCGAAAATGTTTAAGCAAAGAGAATAGAGATAGAATGATAGTTGATATATTTGAAAAGAAATTCTTTGAATAGTTTACATTGATATTACAACTATGAAATATTTATTGTTCACGAGGTAATATTGCGCCTGCGGGCGCCCGCGGCGGTTACGCGCCTGCGGGCGTGCGCGGCGGTTTCGCGGAAATATTGCGCACGCGGCGGTTACGCGGAAATATTGCGCCTGCGGGCGCCGCGGCGGGCGGGTTCGTCTGCCTTCGCGCGGAGGGCGCATGCTGCGTCCTGGTGGCCCGCTTATGACCTATGGGAAGACATCAATATTAGCTCTGTTCTATGATGATGTAGGGCAGAGTAGGCTAGAAAAGGTTAACTCATAGTAGGAAGCATCCTAGCAACTTATAATATACACCAATCGAATCCTCATACCTTATAACATAGGGGTAGGCACCAATATTAGTGCTATTCTATGATCAGGGTAGGCTAGAAAAAGTTAACTCATAGTAGGAAGCATCCTAGCAACTTGTAATATACACCATTCAATTCCTCATACCTTATAACCTAAGGTAGACACCAATATTAGGGCTATTCTAGGCTCAGGGGAGGCTAGAAAAGGTTTG
>JABUQX010137305.1:17500-35000 GCA_015478945.1 Trachelipus rathkii | reverse complement strand
GTACAATAAACAAATTTTTAAGTATTTTTAGCAATTTTTCACGAACTTTCCATTGTTTCTAAGCATACAGGTTTTGAATGATCACTGCAATATGAAAATGAGAGCCGTCTTGTTCAAAAATTTTGAAAGCATATGATACTGGCTATTACATCTGGTTTGTATATCCTGAATAAATCTGTGCTGTGGTAAATTAAATCTAGTTTGATATTTCTTCATACTTGGAAATAACTTGGGGCGAGTGATTAAAATGACCTACGATTTGTTTGCATATGGATATATTTTTTTTACGTCTCTTTGTTCAAATATGACATCATTGAGAACTAGTGTCAAAGAGTGTAAAAAGCAAGGTAATTTCTGGAATCCTGCTTGTGTAAATCCTGCAGCCATATTAGGTGCGTTATCCCTTACTATAACATGAATTTTATTAGCAGGAATATTGAATTCTTCCATAACATTTTGAAGACAATCACTTATATTAGATGCTGTGTGAGATACGTGAAAAGGTGAAACTCGAAGGATAGCATTTATATTAAATAGCTCCAATTATTACAAGCCTACAAGGCAAATATTTCACTGCTCACTTACGAGTTCACGGGTATATAATTATCAAAACATATTACATAACATGACTAACGAAACGTTGCCAAATGTCTGCCTGTCTGAAAATCCTAACATGATATTTTAGGCTCTACGTAAAGATGCGCCGCTCAATCCAGTTTTCTTTAATTAAATAGAATCAAGGAAGAACTGAAATTAAAAATCAATACGGCAGACTTCGAAATATTGTCTTTGAAATATCATAAAGATCGAATAAAAATTGTTTTCAGATTGTATACCAAAGAATCGGTCAAAGAATCGGTATAATTTTGCCGATTCCGATTCCGATTTCGATTCCTGAAAAACAGCCGATTCCTCCGATTCCGATGCCGATTCCGATTAATCGTCCCATCACTAATATATATATATATATATATATATATATATATATATATATATATATATATATATATATATATATATATATCTTATATATATATATATATATATATATATATATATAGGTGATAATTGGTTTAGAGCGACAACTATCATCAATCCATATCTCAAAAACTACAATAGCCACAGGAAAAAGGAATACATTGCTGGAATGCTGGTCCAATTTTAGGGCGGAAAATGTATAAAAAAAAAAAAAAAAAAAAAAAAATATATATATATATATATATATATATATATATATATATATATATATATATATATATATATATATCAAAACTACAATAGCTACAGCGAAAAAGAATACATTTTTGGAATCCTGGTAAAATTTTAAATAGGAAAATGTAAAAAAAATAAAAAAATAAAAATATTATTGCTAATAATTATAGTAATATGATTAGAGAGCCTATTTAGAGACCTTTTATTGGTTACTCGTTAAAATAAATAGACCTATTAAATTTTGCTTTTCTTTTACTAAAGAATACCCCCAAGGGTATGCCGCACCGATGGCAGGTCAGGGGTCTCTCGGCAGCTCCCGGGGAACACGGGAGTAGGACTAATTCCCCCTCCGGGGAGGGTCTCCAACCGCTCTTTGGTATTTGGGTGTCACGGGGTTCCTCCCGCCCCTACAGGGTATGAAAACGTCCCCCTGGCCAATTCCCCACGTCGGCTCAGGCACCTACATTATGATGTAATACCTTTACAAATAATATATATATATATATATATATTATGTCCCCTGCTCCTAAAAAAAATAGCCAATATTTATTTTATTTATTTATTTATTTATTTTTTCCTAACTCATATTATAAAAGGATTCCAAATTCCCTTTCGCTGTAGCTATTGTAGTTTTTGAGATATGATTTTTTTTTTTTTTTTAGTTTCCGCAATAAAATTTTACCAGGATTCCAACAATATATTCCTTTTCCCTGTAGCTATTGTTTTTTGAGATATGGATCGATGATAGTTGTCGCTCTAAACCAAATATCACCATATATATATATGTATATTTTTATATATATATATATATATATATATATATATATATATATATATATATATATATATATATATATATATATATATATATATATATATATATATATATATAAAATAAAATTATATATATATATATATATGGTATACTAGAGTCGAGTAATAGCAACAAATACAACGCTATTGCAGTGTTTACATTTCGAGGCGACACAACGTCCGACATACCAGACATTCCTTTATATTTGTTCAATAGGTTCCCACACCAAAGTCGATTTCCAAACGAAAACAAGTCAATACTTCATTTTCCTGTTTGGGAATGTTTCTTGCTACTATGACACCATCTTTTCTTCAATCCTTTCTAAATAAAGGCCAAAACTCTATACCACTAGGGCAAACGCCCCGCCCAGCGAAATGTACTTTCAATAACAACCAAGTCCTTAGGTAGAAGGAAGCCGAGAGGATTTCATTCTACCTGTGGAGTCCAAACTAAACTGTTGAGGTGAGTGTCTGCTAACGGTAGTGACTAACAGTGTAAAAGAGAAGAGTGTTAGAATTTAGTAAAGGTTTTATAACATAATCAAAATTATCGTTAAATATATTTCCACTGAATAATATATGAATATATATATATACTATATAAGATATACCAAATATGTAGTATATATACCCATATATATAATATATATACATATATATAACAACAACATAATATATATAAAAATAACTTGCATATATATATATATATATTATATATACTAAATATATATATATATATATATATATATATATATATATATATATATATATATATATATACATGTAAGTCTTTCTAACTTAATTTCTGTGTGTCCCGATATTTCATGAATGTTTCCTTTCCAGAAAACTAATACGGGCGAGTTCATATCAATAGTCGCGATGTAAGGTTTAGACCAGACCTGGAGGTGCGTTTATTAAATACTCACTTTTATTATTATAACGACAACTTGTGTATTATCTAAATGTGTTATAATAATAATAATAATAATAATAATGATAGTAATAATAATGATAATAATAATAATAATAATAATAATAATAATAATAATAATAATAATAATAATAATAATAATAATAATAATAATAATAATAATAATAATAATAATAATAATAATAATAAATAACACCTATGTTTTTTACAGATAAAGATATAAAGGTCTAGAATAGTTTTTATATTACTTTTTTCTGTTTTAGGTTTTTTTCCTAAGGTTCCTCTAGATAGTTTAATCGAGGGAAATGATATGAGTATTTATTGGTAGGGACGTATTTTGATATTATTGTATTATTCAACATTCTGTGTATAACCAAAAGTTCTGTGTATTTTTACTTAATAGATATAAAACGACTGGCTTATGATTATACCTTTGTCTCCTCTAATTTAAACCTGGTTTGATTGAGATATACTGCAAAACCGATTAATACACTAGGAGGGTGAAAGTCCCCCATTGCTTAGAAGGGATTGGGACCAATCCCTTATATCTTTTATTGTCACGTTTCTTTTTATGTAACTGTGTCGTTGTGTGAGGCACAACGGGGAGTTCTTAAACACGAAGTGAATATGCTAGAGAGAGACGAAACTCAGCAAGAATTATCCAATAGTGTTTACTGAAATTAAACCTCTCCATTCAAGGTGCGCTGCACCCAGGAGCTTGAGCATCCGACTAGCATCAGACACCCCTGTGTCTATGCATCTACTAAGTCCTTATCCACAATATAAATCGCATTTCTAAAAAGAAGCACAAAAAAGTGGATAATTGGCGACCTACAGCTCTCAGGATAAAGGGGCGAGAGGATCTTCTGATAAATCAAAATAAGCCAATTAGTAGACAAATTGGCGACCAACAGCTCTCAGGATAAAGGGGCGAAAGGATCTTCCGATAAATCAAAATAAGCCAATTTTTGGACAATTAGCAACCCATTGCTATCAGGAAAGCCGTCGAAGAGGCTAAGAATCTTTTGATAATCAGGACAGCCGTTGAAGAGGCCACCACTACGAAGAAATCAACTGTTATTGTTTCTAAGTAACTATTTTAATATCTCAATTAAGCCTTGAATTACCATTGGAAATTAGGGGTGAAATCATAAGCAATCTATAAAAGTAAAAACGGAACTAGGTATTTCTACACAGATAGAATATTATATTTTCAAAAGTCCCTAAGAAAAGAATACTGCATATGAGCGTCTTCAAAAATTCATCCCGAAGCCCGAAAAGCCATAGGAAACCAGGAAAAGGAAACCTCCAGTAGCGACTGTAAGAATCAACTTTTGCAGAAGCAAAGAATCTAGAAGTAGGTTACAATATACTTTTAACAAAGAATCAAAATATCACAGAAGATTGATACTCCAGAAAATCAAGAAAATATAAATCTTAATTTGGGGAAAATATGAAAAAATAGGGTCAAGAAAATTTTGTTAAATCACCTTTACCTTCCCCCAATATATATTTTCTTTAATTTAATTAATCAATATTAATTAGATAATTTAATTATTATTAAATACGTGATACTCTATTAATGAATATAAGATAACCATTATTCTTTTTGAGTGGATGTATGTAAACACGACTAACCGTATGATCAAGAAAGAATCAATACATGAGACGTAAAAGTTTGTTTGTAAGAACAGAACGAAAGAAGTAAGAAATAGAGAGAAGTGTGAAATAGACTTTTTCTTTTGTTTTAACCGATTATTTTGTTCCTAATACTGTGCACATAATATATATACATATGTACGTAGTATATATGTTATAATTTTTATTATAATATATATACACAATATATGTATGTATGTATGTGTATGTGCACAAGTGTGTACACTAATATCCACAGAAAATAGTGTGTGTGTATCGCGGGCGTAAGTAACAAACTTAAAAACTGACTCCGCAAGAACATACAAAGCGACAAACAAACTACATCCACGAAAGAACAATCACAAAGCTGCAGTTGCTGTGTTCTCCGCGGAAACGGAGGAGAGAATTGCACGGGAGACTTGGAGGGAAGAAACCCCATTCTCGATAGCAGTTCTCGTACGGTAAAAAATTGATATACATATATATATATATATATATATATATATATATATATATATATATACTGCTATATATATATAAATATATATATATATATATATATATATATATATATATATATATATATATATATATATATATATATATATATATATATATATATATATATATATATATATATATATATATATATATATACACTATATATATATATATATATATATATATATATATATATATATATATATATATATATATGTTATTGGTTATCCATTAAAAGTAATTAGATAGAGATAGGGAATTAATTCCATTAGCATTTTTTTTTTTAAAATACAATCTTCTTTGATTTTAAATTCTGTAATTTCATATATATATATATATATATATATTTATATATATATATATATATATATATATATATATATATATATATATATATATATATATATATATATATATATATATATATATATATATATACTTATATACCAACCATACGTGTATACGAATACAGACACGTATAGTGGGGTGTGCCACACGCACACAGAGTTGAGTTGACTCATACTGGCACGTGACCTTCACACCTGCGAACCAAACGGTTTACAGATGCATGATACGCGCGCGGGCGTATGAATCGAACGAAGATACCTTTGTAAAAACAATGCAATAAGCAATTGTTTTCTTTCAGTTTTCTATTCTCGCTATTTTTGATTTTTAATTTTGCGTATATAACTATACCTCTTGATAGGATCATATCAGTTTAAGAGAATATTATATACCCGTCAATATAATTTTATAAAGATTTTTAACTTGCGATTTTGCTTAAATAAATTAAAGTGAGGATATATATATATATATATATATATATATATATATATATATATATTTATATATATATATACTTTTTTTTATAAACACTATACCATATATATATATATAAAAATAGAGATATATATATATATATATATATATATATATATATATATATATATATATACATATATGTTTTAATGTAATTGGACTTTGATTAATAGTAACTCCAATCAGTTTAAAACTTTAAAAATTATTTGTTTTAACATTGTCAAGGAACCTCTCACTATAAGCCAACCTTAATTAAAAACATAACTATTGCCACAGTTAATTTTTATTTGTCTTAATAGCTTTCGAGGTTCTTAGTTAATTTAAAAATATTAAAAGTGGAAGTGATTCATTTTACTATTTTCTTTAAATTAAAAGACAAAGTCATTAGACCACACTGTCCATTGATTGCATTAAAAATCCTCACCGAATTTTTCTCATCAAAAAACTTTATTAAATCTTCCATCAAACTCATTTTACCCTTCTTTCTCCAGAGATCACAGCCTTTCTTTCATTCTCTTAGTTTTAAGCCTTGATAAATACCAATAAATATATATTATCATATATATAGCTTTAAGTGAGGTAAAATGGCCGAGAAAAACAGAAATAGAGAAGAAGAGAGAGAGACAAAAAGAGGAGAGTGTGCGAGTTGAGAGAGGGAGAGGAGATGAATAAAATAAAGAAAGAAAATGAGATAAAAAAAGAGAGTAAGTTGGAGGAAGAAAATAAAATAGAGAAAGAAAATAGAAGAGAGAAAGAAATGAAAGAGGAAAACGTTCCACCCTTTCCGCTGCATACAAGAAAGGAGAACGAAATGGCAAGTTCAAAAGCGGAAAGTAACCAAGCAGATAAAGCCAGAATTCTGTTATCTACAGATGCAACTCAAGGTAATAACGATTCCTACAAGGAAGAACTCATGGCATTCATAGCTTTTGAATGCCCAGAACAAACACCTTTTTCCACATTTTTGGGAGAACTAGAAAGCTTGATGAAAGTATACTTAGAGAAAGCAAAAGACAAAACCCCGATCTACCCTTTCGAAAAAGACAAAGTCAACTATATGATAATAGCGAAAATTGTCAATCATGTCTCTCCCACGAAAAATGGTAAATGTTTGAAAAATGAAATTATTAAATTGTTTGACCCAACGATGAGTATTGAATCTCTGCTAGAACAGGTATCAAAAATAGCCACTGCGATTCTAAAAGAACCTGATCTACACAGGCCATCCGTGCCTAAAAAGATAAATGAAGATCTCGAACGGTCGTCCGCACCTAGGGAGATAAACCAAGATCCTAACCGGCCATCCGCGCCAAAAGGAGAAGAAAGTCCTGACAAGCCCTCCGCGCTTAAGGGAAGTAAGGGAAGTCTTGCCTTGTACGATGCCGCTCAAGCGAGACCACTGTTCAGAAGACAGGAGCAAAAAGAAGACGAAACTTTAGCCTCCCCTCTTCACAGTTCTGAGTCCTCGGGAGCCAAGCCAAAACAGAGACACACTTCCATTATAAAAGACAATTCGGTTCAACCAGAGAATTTGCAAGCAGCCAATGATTACCTTGAAGAGGAAGAGAAAATCAATCAGAAGGGAAAACAGTATTTTTTCAGTGCTATTTTAGCTTTCAAGAAAGGACAAGAGGGATTAAACTCCATTGCAGTTTTGAACACCTCTTCGACCTTCAGTTTTATTACACGTCAAACGTTAAATGAACTCGGAAGGAAAGAGAAGACCATAGCGTTGTGTAAGTTAACAAAAATAAGAATCAGGGGTCTGAGTGGTGAGAACCCACAGCCCTATCGAGAAATAGAACTGTACTTTCAGTTAGCAGACCAATATAAAAGGACCCGGTTTCTCATACATGAGAGAGACGCGCCTTGGAACCTATTGCTTGGAACCAACGTTTTAGAAAGCATGAATGTCAGTATCAATTTATGCCAAAAGATGATAATTTGTGGGGGCAAACATGTCACCAAAATTCATTTATCTCCTTTTAAAGAAATAGAGAGGGACACCGAGAGAGGCCCCTATCATCAAAGGAGGAAATATGACCTTTCCATCCCTTATACCTTGCACGAAATTGTATTTAAAGAAGGAAGGATTAGGGAGGGAGATATGATTAAAGAGGAATAATTTAATGAGTATCACACCATATGAGGGAAGAATAAGTTTAAGATGATCTATATATATATATATATATATATATATATATATATATATATATATATATATATATATATATATATATATATATATATATATATATATATATATATATATTTTTTATATATATATGTGTTTATGTGTGTATGTATGGGTGTAATAGATTGCCCACTAGATTGCATGTGCCAGGACACATACAATAAAATGGCATTTACAAACGATAAGAATAGTCTGTTTCCTCCCTCATGAATGAGTGTGCAATTCCCATTAAAAAATTTTTTCCCAGTCTCATATGAGACATGTTCAAGTAATAATCTTGAATAAATTTCTGTTATCATGTGTAAAAAACGCGGTTCCATTCCTTTAGTAAATATTTTTTGTGTTTGTTATAAAAGAGCAAGTTTAGCTCTATATCTGTGCGATTGACCGAGAATCTTCCTATTACTTTTTTATGTACATTTAAAGATGGAATTCAAAACCTTTAAAAAGATACCTAAATTGATCGAATGGCATGTTTCGTCAATCAATTTTTCTTTTATGTATATTCTAGATAGAATTCCAAAGAAAGAGGTGACTCCGCCTCTATAGCACAGATGTGTAATTTTGTTTAAAAAATCATTTTTCGATCATTCCAAGCCACTTAATGAATTAAAAAAGAACAGAAATGACTGTCATTTTTATCAAATTTTGATACCCTAAATATATATATATATATATATATATATATATATATATATATATATATATATATATATATATATATATATATATATATATATATATATATATATATATATATATAATAATATGTGTGAATGCATACGAATATCTGTCTGTATACGATATACCTATACATGTAGAACAGAGATGGATCTATTTCTAAGCTATTTAGATAGGACTAAAATTGGTTTGTTTCTTCATTTGTAGGTAAAGTTTTCTACCCTGTTAGAAGCAGCATAGAGATAATATGATTTATAAAATCAGTTGCTAGAGTATTCTTGTTAAATAGGAAAGGGCAGGGTAATATATTGCTGTTTAAATACTAAAATTTGTAGCATTTACTCAGTTGCAAAAAGCATCAATTTACGGGTAATCACGTTGGTGGGTAGTTGGAAAACTGATCTCAAGTTGTTACAAGCCTGGCTGGCAACGAACCCAAGAGACGGGATAGGGACAGAGTAAACCAGCACCCATGGCAATAATAAATCCCCAAATGCATGCTGGTAGATAGTAGGAAGCTGATCTCAAGTTGTTACAAGCCTAGCTGGCAACAAACCCAAGGGAAGGGGGGACAGAGTAACCTAAGTACCGAGCAACATAAGAGCCGTATGCCCTATAACTCCTTTTACTAATATGTGTAATATGTGCCTAATGCTTTCATTTTTTTGTTTAAGAGAGAATAGATCGTAGCAAAATATCTTCAAGATCCCAAATCCTCTGATTTGAAAAGCAGAGCAATCTTCCACGGTGATGGACACCACCTACAAGGTTCGAAACGAGACAAATCAGTTGAGTTTGTGGAGAGAAAGGAGAGAGAGTGACAACAGAATCACTTGTTTCCAGAAGCCAAAGAAAGCCAAGTTTGTCCTATAAGTTTTGAGTAAAGATTTGATCCTATTTTTCATAGATAATAACATTTTTTATCTCTTGAAATTTTTACCATTTTGCGTATGATCTTTTGTTTATCATTTTGTACGTTCAATAGCAGTCAGCTTAACATCTTTTTAATTCATGATAAAGTTTTAGTGGATAAAATGATTCTAGCATTAACCAAATCGTATTCTGTTTTGTCTGAGTTGAAACACTATCTTCTTTTCGTAAGTTAAGACCAAAAGATTATATAATGCGGTGAGAGGACAAAATCATAAGATGGTAAGCGTAGTTCCCCGTAAAAGAGACTTAGGTTAGTTCATCTCATTAGACAGGTGTTACCTAACGACGCTGATGATTAGGTACCTTTAAGGGAAGTTACTCGTGGACGAAAGTTTTCCCCGGTCTCCCCTGAAAGACTTTCAATCATACAAGTCTCTGGATGTTCAGGATGCGTGTGCCCATGTTTAATATGATTTTCAAGACAAAGTAGTCCTAAATTTTTCTTCTCAAATTTTAGGTTTAAAAAAGATAGATAAAGCACTCATTTTCTTTCAAATTGAGACCGTAAATATAGAGAATTTACTTCAATTTTGAGTATTGAAAAGATCAAACAAAGACAAATTTTTGAATGTAGGTTGCATGCTAGTTTTAACTATTCGAATACCTCGTTGATAGAAAACATCTTTTAGAGGTAGGAAAAGGAGTAAAAATTGATAAATTACTTCCCCTAAACGAGAAAGAAATTTGAATAATAGCATAAATAGTACTAGTTTTTGACACAAAGTTTTCCTGAAAACCATTCAGAAGGGAATAGTAGCAATTATATAAGTCCCATCCCGCCAGTCCGACCAAAAAACTGTAAGTCTTAAGAAGCATGTAGTACAGGCCGCGGATTCCCCGCCTGATCTTTTAGAACGTAAGTGCCGATGCCAGACTTAATGCCCATTTCCCCATATATCCATTGTATATATGCATTTGAAAGAATATTTTACTATTTTACTATTCGCTATTTATCCATATTTCGTTTAGAGCGTAGCCAAGGCTTGGGGAAAAAAAGGAAGATAATTATATATATATATATATATATATATATATATATATATATATATATATATATATATATATATATATATATATATATATATATATATATATATATATATATATGTGTGTGTGTTCTTATATGCTTATGTATATGTAAAGTGAGAGCAATACCACTCACTTGAGATGTACTGATGAACAGGCACTTTAGATTGCCTAATCATTCTTTTGATGTTCTAAAATCTCTCTCCAAGAATCTTTTATTCTTTGTGCTGAAGCACTATTTTGTACAGCATTTTTATTTCATACTTTTGATACCCAACTCGGACGAGTGTAGGTAATAAGTAATTGATGTTAGACTGGATTAAGATTGATTAACATTAGGTTTGTTTTAATCTAATTTTTCTATTTATTATGCTGTAGAAACAAACTACTTACATGATGTTTGCCTCACCAAAGGTTCTTCCTAGTCTACGATTACAAGAAGTTTTGACAAAGGTTTAGATAGTCTGTTAGAGATGCTAGAGACGGTTATGCTGGTGACTAATGGGGCAAGCACCGACAGCTGCAAAAGACATCCAAAATCACACCTGAATCACCCTGATTCTCCCCTTCGAGCACTTACAAGAGCGCAGGTAGGCTCAAATAAAAAGGCTTTGGCAAGGGCGGTAAAGTTTCAGTTGATCAAAGGGTGATAGCCAGACAAACATTTGAACAAGTCAAGCACAGAGGTAGTTAGGTCAGGATGAATTTGTTGGTCGGTAGATAGTTTGATTGTAGTTTTGTTTCAATTAAATGTAAGCTAGTCTGGATTAACAATCAACTGCACATATAGCCAATATTTGATTGATTTTAGGGATTTCTGTGAATGTTTTGCTCCAGAATATACACCTTATTGGCTTTCGTTTAATCTTTGCTCTAATACATTAGAGTACACTGTGATTCAGGATCCCCGAAAGATTGGACCGAATGTTTGCAACACAGTGGGAGCAATTTTTTTATAGCAAAATGCCAAGTGAGACGCTGTATAATGAGAGGAGTTTAGACAACCGCATCCCCTTTTAGGCTAGATTATAGTGGATTAAGAAAACATTTTTGCATATTGTAGATAGACATTTCTATTTTTGCATATCTCCTTTAGACTGGATTAAGTTTTCTTTTTACAAATATGTTCTATAAATTGACTGATTTTAAACAAGAAACATCTGCCACACTTCTCCCTAAAGACCCTATTCGCTGAGGACAGATACGAGAAAGTACCCTTAAGATAATAGAGGAAGAACAGGAGAAATGGTAACGTTGTTTTGAGTTCTAAGATGTTGATCTTGGAAGCTGAGA
Source organism: Trachelipus rathkii (assembly GCA_015478945.1). Lineage (NCBI taxonomy): Eukaryota > Metazoa > Arthropoda > Malacostraca > Isopoda > Trachelipodidae > Trachelipus > Trachelipus rathkii. Next base: position 22,959 of record JABUQX010137305.1, on the reverse strand, counting down.
AATTGTCAAAAATCTTTTTCCGAAACACTCTTCTACCAGGAACGAAGTTACTGACAGGGTACTCCTTTGGTAAAAATCAGAGTAAGATAAGGATAAGATGCCCGACTTTCTCATCAATTTAAGAAAGAACACTGCTGTATTTTTGCTTTGTTTTTATTTTTGTTTGCTATATATATTAGTTTAGACCAATATTCTGATCTAGAGTTTCCGCTAGTCATTAGCAACACACCAAAAACTTTGACAACATGTTTCTAAGAACCTTTTTGAACAATGATCCGCATTGGGACGGGCACGATTGCTTCCCAATCCAATCTCTGCAAGGACGCATTAAAATTACAGAGATTTTCTTTCACTATGATACTTTGCATGCGCAACAGTGTGTTGGTTCGATTGACAGAGGCTACATTTAGCCACAGAATGAAATATAGAAACTCAGTCAAAATTTTGGATGGATATAAGGATATAAGTCTATTGTTTAGTATATAGTTTTTCATATATTGCTTACTTGTATATTTTAGGCATAATTTTAGCGATGTATTTCACAATTGTGAAGGAAATGCAATGAAGTTTCTTTTCTGTTGGAAGAGCAATACCAAAGGTGCGATTGGTATATCAGTCTCGAGGACCGACGTAGAGAGCATTTTTTCCCAAGGGATGGGGGAAAAATCTCCGGAAAATGTTAAAAGAGGCTTATAATTGCCACCGACACAGGAAAAATACATCCTAACAACATAGATTTAAGACAGATTTTAGTAGTTTTAGTCTAAAATTTGCTTTACAGTTTGTTTATTCTATAAGTCTAGGTATTCTAGTTGTCTTTATAGATTTCTTTTGTATAAACTTACACATATGCATCGCATTTGTCCATTTATTAGCTTGGATTAAGTAAAAATGATCGATGATAAGTTAAGTACAATAGCTTGGATTAAGTAAAAATGATCGATGATAAGTTAAGTACAATAGCTTGGATTAAGTAAAAATGATCGATGATAAGTTAAGTACAATAGCTTGGATTAAGTTAAGTACAATAGCTTGGATTAGAACTTCAAAGTTAGAAGACTAACTTTAATTTTAAGTGGATATACTTTAGTTCTAGGACAATATCTTGTCACTTAGTATTATAGAAATAGTATGTTTATAATGGTGTTGTAAGACATCACAACGTTCTTCTGATAAACCTTAAATGTCTGAATGACATATAGCCGAGATGAAAAGACCGTAAAGGAACTACAGTGAAGATCCTGTGTCTTACCCTCGCTTTCAAGGTATGACAATGACGTAGAGACAGGAGACATAAGAGAACTACAGTGAAGATCTCGCTCTCCTCAGTCTGTCAAATTTGTTTTAGATGAGAGAACTCGTGGATGCAAATATCACATATTAGAGTATTTCTAGTTTTATATAGAGTTAAACATAGATGAATAATCGTAAAAATAATACTTTAGTTCTTACTTATTAGAAGTTCCTATTATTTTTTAAGAAAAGATTTTTCTTTAATTCTTACTTATTAGAAGTTCCTATTATTTTTTTAAGAAAAGATTTTTCTTTAGTTCTTACTTATTAGAAGTTCCTATTATTTTTTAAGAAAAGATTTTTCTTTAGTTCTATTTTTAAGAAAAGATTTTTTTTTAAGATCTTTCCGAAGATACTTTTTAATCTTAAGAGGATATTATTAAAACCTACAGAAGTTGATAAGGAGGATTGGAAATGGTATTACATAAATAAATTGGTCCGAAACACCAAATGTTGGAAAAAAAATTTTTTTTCTCGCCACTTGTTTTTATTATTTTGTTTTATTATATTCCGATATCCCGTAGTCACTTACGAGAGGGGGGCCAGTTATTTTAAAATATTTTAAAATTCATTTCAAAAAAGAAAAGTTTCTTTTTAAAAAAGGAAAATAATGAAAAACAATAACTCCATCGTTCCAATAAGGAAAGTGATAGGAAAGTGATAAAGGAATATAACATTCCATGCATAATCCTTTAGTTAGAATTAGAGACTAACACTAAAAAATTAATATTTGCTTAAAATGCTAGTGCATACAAGCTAACAGTTTAAAACCTAACATTTGTTTAATGTAGAACATAACTAGAAGTAGTTTTGATATTAACAGTGTTAATATTATCGATACTAACAATGTTAATATTAGCTTTTGTTTAAATGCATGACATAACCTTTTGTAGAGTTAAATGCATGACATAACCTTTTGTAGAAATAATAGCACTAATGCTTTTAGTTAATAGTATTAATACTTCTATATTAGCAACTCGGATATTAGCACTTTGCCGACGATGTTTTGAAACTGACGAGTATTAAAAATCGTGTCAGCATCTTGTTGATATTTTTTAAATATTAATAATCTTTTTTACTAATGCTTTACTAATGCTTAAAGAACTATTTTTCTTTTTAACCATGTTACTACTAATAACTTTAAGAATGAAAACTAGTGCTTAGCGTATCGTAAAAAACAATATAAAAAATAAATAAATATTTGCCGCTTTTATAATGTTTAGATTTTAAAAGTAGAAATGGTTCTTAACCTGGTATACGAATGCAAATTCAAAGACCAAGATACGTACCATAGGTTTTAATATTTTTAATTGTATAATCAAGCTTTACTAACACTTACAGTAGTTAATGACCAAAGTATATAGGCCAGTAAAGTAGAATAGAAACTAACCTTAGAAAATAATGATTGTGGTAAAAATAAAAAAATGAACTTTAAGAAAGGTTATAAACCTACAGTTCCAAATTACATGGTAACACCATACTAATCAATCAAGCTTCGAAAACTTAATAAGAAACTAGAGAATACTATAAAGTAATAAATAAATTTACGTATGTTTGAAAACGATAACCATACCACGTACTTACTACAAACCACCAGTCTACGGACTTAGATAAGAAAGTTTAAATATCAATCCGTTCGGAAAAACCTTAGAAATTTTTAGGTATGAAATATCCATAACGTTGGAAAACATTATGATGATGCACTGCTTTCAAGACTATGCCTTCTTCTTTTAAAGACAAAGAAATTACACCATTACATGGTTCACACCCAACACAAAGTATCCTTTTCTTTATACATCCAAACTTCTGTTTGTACCAAACTTATTTAGGAAAACTCTTTACTCTTCTAAGACGATTAACCAAAATCTATTAGAATCCCTTTTTTCCTACTAACCATCTTGTATCAACTCTTTACCAGACTTCCATGGTTAAAGAAATTGATTTGTCTCTTTGTGTTTATCACTCTTACTTGTTTTTTTTTAAACACCTTCTGGAAATATGAAATATGCAATAGCTTTGCATTAATCGAAACTTTAACAAGTTTATTTTCCGGGAAGGGAGACTATATGGGAATTTTAATACTAGAGTCAGTATGTAACAAATGCAACGCTATTGCAGTGTTTACATTTCGAGGCGACGCAACGTCCGGCATACCAAACATTCCTTCCTATTTGTTCAACAAGTTCCCACACCACAGTCGATTTCCAAACGAAAACAAGTCAATACTTCATTTTCCTGTTTGGGAATGTTTCTTGCTACTATGGCACCATCTTTTCTTCAATCCTTTCTCTATAAAGGCCAAAACTCTATACCACTATGGCAAACGCCCCGCCCAGCGATATGTACCTTTTCAATAACAACCAAGTCCTTGGGTAGAAGGAAGCCGAGAGGATTTCATTCTACCTGTGGAGCCCATACTAAACAGTTGAGGTGAGTGTTTGCTAACGGTAGTGACTAACAGTGTAAAAGAGAAGAGTGTTAGAATTTAGTAAAGATTTTATAACATAATCCAAATTATCGTTAAATATATTTCCACTGAATATATGAATATATATATATACTATATGAGATATACCAAATATGTAGTATATATACCCATATATATTTATATATATATATATATATATATATATATATATATATATATATATATATATATATATATATATATATATATGTACTTGTAAGTCTTTCTAACTTAATTTCTGTGTGTCCCGATATTTCATAAATGTTTCCTTTCCAGAAAACTAATACGGGCGAGTTCATATCTATAGTCACGATGTAAGGTTTAGACCAGAGCTGGAGGTGTGTTTATTAAATACTCATTTTATTATTATAACTACAACTTGTGTTTATCTAAATGTGTAATAATAATAATAATAATAATAATAATAATAATAATAATAATAATAATAATAATAATAATAATAATAATAATAATAATAATAATAATAATAATAATAATAATAATAATAATAATAATAATAATAATAATAATAATAATAATAATAATAATAATAATAATACCTATGTTTTTTACAGATAAAGATATAAAGGTCTAGAATAGTTTTTATATTACTTTTTTCTGTTTTAGGTTTTTGTTCCTAAGGTTCCTTTTGATAGTTTAAACGAGGGAAATGATATGAGTATTTCTTGGTAGGGACGTATTTTGATATTATTGCATTATTCAATATTCTGTGTATAACCAAAAGTTCTGTGTATTTTTACTTAATAGATATAAAACGAATGGCTTATGATTATACCTTTGTTTCCTCTAATTTAAACCTTGTTGATTGAGATATACTGAAAACCCAATTAATACACTAGGTGGGTGAAAGTCCCCCATTGCATAGAAGGGATTGGGACCAATCCCTTATATCTTTTATTGTCACATTTCTTTCTACGTAATTGTGTCGTTGTGTGAGGCACAACGGGGAGTTCTTAAACACGAAGAGTATATGCTAGAGAGAGACGAAACTCAGCAAGAATTATCCAATAGTGTTTACTGAAATTAAACCTCTCCATTCAAAGTGCGCTGCACCCAGGAGCTTGAGCATCCGACTAGCATCAGACACCCCTGTGTCTATGCATCTACTAAGTCCTTATCCACAATATAAATCGCATTAAAGAAGAAAGAAATAAAAATTGGACATATATATATATATATATATATATATATATATATATATAATAACTAATAATAATAATATATATATATATATATATATATATATAAAATATATATATATATATATATATATATATATGAATACTATAATATAATATGTATATATATATATAAATATATATATGTATATAATAATAATAATAATAATAATATACATAATAATATATATAATATATAATAATAATATAATATATAATAATAATATATATATATATATATATATATATAATATATATATATATATATATATATATATATATATATATAATATATATATATATATATAATAATAACATTATATATATATATAATATATCTTATATATATATGTATATATGTAATAATAATATATATATATTAGCATGCCCTAAGATTGTCCATCTGAACACATTGAACTTTAGATCTATACTTCTTATTCCAGACCATAGTCTCGCTACTATACAATAACACAGAAAACAACATACCCTATTGTAAGACC
>JABUQX010137305.1:0-7500 GCA_015478945.1 Trachelipus rathkii | reverse complement strand
ATGACAAAAACCTAACGCACATTAGCTCAGAAAGAAACTACTACTGTAACAAAAATTTCATACTTAACAACAGTAAAGTAACTAACAAGGCATACAGAACGAACAGATACGAACGAAGCTGATGCGGTAAATATTCATTTAACAAATCCAGTGCGCTGTGTTTGTTTATTTATTTATTTATTTTATTTATTTTTAATTTTATTTCTTTAAAACTTTTTGTTTTTAAAAACCTTTATTTATTTTTTATTTCATTTCTTTAAAACTTTTTGTTTTTTAAAAAAAATTTATTTTTAATTTTATTTCTTTAAAACTTTTATTTTTACAAACTTTATTTATTTTAATTTATTTCTTTAAAACCTTTTGTTTTACTAAAATTTTATTCTTTTATATGTTTATAACTTATAAAATTTGCATTTTTACATACACTAAAGCAGTAAATCCCAGTGAATCAGTAAATCAAGCCACCCATCATTCCCCCATCCCCGACCCAAACCTGATCTATTGAGGTATTGATCTATTGATCTATCAATTCAAGTCATATTTTGAGTATCATGTTGGATAAACATAGCATAAAAATATGTTTTTATACTAACCCTCGAATATATATTGAGCAAAGTTTTCACATCAATAAAGCTAACTTATAGCATAACCTGATGTAAGAATATAATGTATAACATCAAACCCAAACAGCTTAAATACGAATAAACAGTCCAACATTAGCAAAGTACCGCCTTACAACATAGTAACTGACCACGTTGCATACGAAGACCGTACCCTATTCACACTTTTTTCAAACATATCTTTAACATTCCTGTTATTTTACATTAAAGATAGTACCATTTAACGAAAATTTAATGTAACCTAACCTAATTATCCTTTGACAGCAGATATATGCTTGCTAAAAGTAACAAGGTTTTCACATCAATAAAAGCTAACATATAACCTGAACTAAGAACATAATGTACACCCACAAACCTAACACAGCTTAAACAGGAATAAACAGTGCTAACATTAACAAAGTTTTATAACAACAGTAAAGTATTTAACTAACATTGCATACAGAACGTATCCTATTCACACTTTTTTTCAAACATTTTTCTAACATATCACTATTATATTAACATTAACATAGTAACATTTAACAATAAGTTACCATAACTTAATCTAATTATCATACTGGCCAATGAATATATGCTGCGTAACAAAGTTTTCACATCAATAAAGCGAACTATCATTTCCTTAACTAAGAATATAACGCACAATGACAAAACCTAACGTACCTTACGCTCGAATAAACTGCTAACAATAACAAAGTTCCATACTTAACAACAGTAAAGTTAACAAGAACGAACAGATACAAAGCTGATGTGGTTCCTGTTTCACTTGAGTTATCAAATACAAGTCGAGAAATTGTTAAAGCTCCTCCCACTTTTCGAAACATTACGCAATACCTATGATTTTTGTTTGGTTCGTTTTCGAAACATTAAGCTATACATTTGAGTCTTGTTTGTCACAGGGTCAACATAACAAATTTATTAAAAACATTTTATGTTTTTGCTAATGTCTTTATGTTTTATAACATTAGCATAGTAATTTTTTAAGAAAACCTAACAAAAATTTATCATGACATACCTTTATTCATACTAATCAATGAATAAATGCTAATCTATACAGGGTTGTCAAATTATCTCAGTCAGATACGCAGTTGCCAAACTTACCAATCTCACATGTTCTATCACAACTACGACATACCACTGTTAATTTAATATTAACATAGTGATATTTATTATATCATAACCTAATTAACAAATTGAATTACAAAAAAATGCTAACATAAAGTTTTAACATCAGTAAACATAACAGAATATATATGTTTATTATAATTTTTATTTATTTTAAATTTGTTTTTTAAATTATTCTTTTTAATTTTTGTTTATTTAAAAATATATATATTTTAAAAAAAACTTTTATTATTTATTTTTATTTTATTTTGTTTAAAATATATTTTTTTCAAAAAAATTTTATTCTTTTTATGCTTATAACTTAAAAAATTTGCATTTATACACACCCTAAAACAGTAAATCGATAAATCAGTAAATCAAACCAACCACACCATCCCCCTTTCACCCTCCACCCTCCCACCCTCCACCTCCCCCTCCCCCTCACCCCCCCCTCCACCCCACCCACCCTCCACCTCCACTTCTATTATTCTATTGTCTCCAAGTTACACATCGAGTATCACTGTGGATAAACATAACATAACGTTAAAATTAAGTTCTTTATACACTGATCAGCAAATATACTAACGTGACAAAGCTTTCCCTTTAATAAAACTAACATAGCATCATCTGAACTTGGAATATAATGTACAACGACAAACCTAACATACCTTAAACACGAATAAACTGATAACATCAGCAAAGTTCCACACTTAACAACAGTAAAGTAACTAAAATAGCATACAAAAAACGTAACCTATGCACACTTTGTCAAACATATCTATAACATTGCAATTTTAATTTTAGATTAACATGGTAATATTTAACAAAATTTATCATAACCTTGTCTAATTATCATACTGATCAACGATTTAGGCTAGCGTAACAAAGTTTTCACATTAATAAAGCTTACATAGCATCATCTGAACTAAGAATATAATCCACAACGACAAACCTAACACACATTAAACATGAATAAACTGTTAACGTTAAAAACGTTTCTCACTTAGTAACAGTAAAGTAACTAACATAACATACAAAAACGTAACCTATTCACACTTTCTCAAGCATATCTCAAACATAACAATGTTAATTTTACATTAACATGGTAATATTTAACAAAAATTTATCATAACATGGGAAAATTATCATACTGATCAACGAATATACGCTAACGGAGGGGTAAGGCCTCATCCCTTCGGGCTGAGGCCAGAAACCCGCTTACACCCCTTTAGGGGTGATCCCATATATGTGGATTCACACCCATTTAAGGGCCGCATCCCCGTTTTTAATCTCCAAGTAGTGCTTACAGTGGTGCCAAATCGCCTCTCTATGATTGGCTGTTGCCAAACCTATCAGATTGCTTATAGTAAAGCTTGAGATTGCTATACTTTGTTAATGTCTACAGTTTATTCACTCTTAATGTATGCCTGGTATGCTATGGTACTATATGTTTTTAGTTCAGGAAATATTATGTTACCATTTTATTCGTTGATCTGTATGATTAATAGGTTATTTTATGATGTTTGACAGTGAATTTTGCTGATGTCTAGGTTTATTCATAGTTCAAAATGATATTATATTTGACATGCATGACACTTTGATGAATGCAGTATCAATTCATACTTCAAGATGCTGGTATCTTTGAAAGTTTGGAAAGGTATTTTGTTAGATAATGCTGATTTATCTGCCGGTGTTATGCCTGAAAAGCCAGTATAGGTTGAGTTTTACTGTATGATGAGGGAAAGGTTGAGAACTGATTCATAGGTCCAAATGTTAATGTCTTATTCGTAGATCCTGATGTTAGTATCTATTTTAGGTTTTCATCCCTTGTAAGTATTAGATATGTTAGGCTATGTTTAATTTCTGTTACGTTTTTGTTAAATATTACAATGACAATATGAAATTAAAACTGGTTTGTTAGAGAAATGATAAGTTTCGTAAGTTTTTACTGTGAAAACTGACGATGATGTGTTGGAAACGTGAACATAGGGTACGTTTTTCCTGTGTAATGCTAGGTTTGCTCGAGAATTTTGCTGATGTCTACGTTGATCCATAGTTCAAAATGGTTATATTCGATATGAGTGACACTTTGATGAATGTAGTGTCAAATCATAGTTCATGATGCTGGTATCTTTGATAGATTGGCCACTCTGTTAAGGGGTTTTGTTAGATAATACTGCATTTACTGTTGCTGATTAGTTGGAAAAGTGAGGATCCGTTGAGTTTTGTATGTCCTGTTTGCTACTTTACCTTTGATAAGTGGGGAATTTAGTGAATGTTAAGATTATTCATACGTGAGGTATGTTAGTTTTGTCGTTGTACATTGTATTCTTAGTTCAGGTTATTATATTTTAGCTTTATTGATGTGAAAACTTTGCAACCTTAACATATATTCGTAGGTCTGTTTAATAAATAGGCAAGGTTATGATAAATGTTTGTTAAATATTACTATGTTAAGTTAAAAATATCAATGATATGTTACAGATACGTTTGAAAACGTGTGAACAGGTTACGTTCTGTATGCAATGTTAGTTACTTTACTGCTGTTAAGTAGGAAACTTTGTTAATGTTGACTGTTTATTCGAGCGTGAGGTATGTTCAGGGTTTGTCGTTCTTCGATACTAATCTTAGTTCAAATTGCAGTATATTTAAAGCTTTATTGATGCTAAACTTTGTTGCGTAGCGTATATTCGTTGGTCAATGTATAAAGAACTTATTTTATGTTATATTTATCAAAAATGATACTCGAATATAACGAATCGATGAATCAATAGATCATGGAAGAATAGGAAGGTGGCTGGAGTAGAGGAACGGATGGTTTGAATTTACTGATTTATTGATTAGCAGCTTTAAAATCAGTAAACTATTACACTTTACTATGATATTTTTTTTATTCAAAGAACTTGTTTTTATGTTATGTTTGAATAAAACTTTGTTATTTTTTATGTTATGTTTGAATAAAACTTTGTTATGTTTGCAATTATTCTTTGGGATTATGATATTTAGGTATGGTTATGATGAATTTTTGTTAAATTTTACTATGTTTAATGTAAAAACTGTTACGTTAGCATTATATTCGTTGTCAGTATGATAATTAGACAGGGTTATGTTAAATTTTTGTTAAATATTATGTTAATGTAAAAAAATTAACATTGATATGTTAAATATAGGAAAAAGTGTGAATAGGTTACGCTTTGTACGCTGTGATAGGTACTTTACTGTTGTTAACTATGGAACTTTGTTAATGTTAGTAGTTTATTCGAGCGTAAGGTGTGCTAGGTTTGTCGTTGTACATTATATTCTTAGTTCTGGTAATGCTATGTTAGCTTTATTAATGTGAAAACAATGTTACGTTAGCATATGTTCATTGGTTAGTGTATAAAGAACATATTTTTGTGTTATGTTTATCAGAAATGATACTCGAAATGTGACCTGAATCAATAGATCACAAGATCATTGAGGGGTGGGTGGGAGGGGAGGGGACGAATGGCTTGATTTACTGATTTACTGTTTTAGGATCGGTAAACTATTACACTTTACTACGATATTTTATTCAAAGAACTATTTTTATGTTATGTCTGGATAAAACTTTGTTATGTTTGCTATTATTTGTTGGGGAATATGATAGTTAGGTAAGGTTATGATAAATTTTTGTTAAATATTACTATGTTTATGTGAAAAAACTTTGTTACGTTAGCATATGTTAGTTGGTCTCTATGATAATTAGACAATGATGTGATAACTTTTTTGTTAAATATTACTGTGTCAATGTAAAATTAACGTAAATATGCTAGAGATATGCTTGAAAAAGTATGAATAGGTTACGTTTTGCATGCGATGTTAGTTACTTTACTGGTCTTAAGTGTGGAACTTTGTTAATGTTAACAGCTTATTCATGCGGAAGTTGTGTTAGGTTTGTCGTTGTACATTATTTTCTTAGTTCGGGTTATGCTGTTAGCTTTATTGATGTGAAAACTTTATTACGTCAGCGTATATTCATTGATCAGTATGAAAATTAGCCCATGTTATGATAAATTTTTGTTAAATATTAACATGTTAATGTAAAATTAACATTGTTATGTTAGAGATATGCTTGAGAAAGTGTGAATAGGTTACGTTTTGTATGTTATGTTAGTTACTTTACTGTTGTTAAGTGTGAAACTTTGTTAACGTTAACAGTTTATTCATGTTTAAGGTGTGTTAGGTTTGTCGTTGTGGATTATATTCTTAGTTCAGATGATGCTATGTAAGCTTTATTAATGTGAAAACTTTGTTACGTTAGTCTATATTAGTTGATCAGTATGATAATTAGACAAGGTTAAGATAAATTTTGTTAAATATTACCATGTTAATCTAAAATTAACATTGCTATGTTAGAGATATGCTTGACAAAGTATGCATAGGTTACGTTTTTGTATGCTATGTTAGTTACTTTACTGTTGGTAAGTGTGGAACTTTGTTAATGTTAACAGTTTATTCGTGTTTAAGGTGTGTTAGGTTTGTCGTTGTACATTATATTCCTAATTCAGATGATGCTATGTTAGCTTTATTAAGGGGAAAGCTTTGTCACGTTAACGTATACTCGTTGATCAGTGTATAAAGAACTTGATTTTACGTTGTTATGTTTATCCACAGTGATACTCGATGTGTAACTTGAGACAATAGAATAATAGATCATAGAAGTGGGAGGGTGGAGGGTGGAAGGGGGAAATTAGGGTGTGTGGTTTGATTTACTGATTTATCGATTTAATGTTTTAGGGTATGTGTGTGTAAATGCAAATTTTTTAAGTTATAAACATAAAAAGAATAAATTTTTTTATGAAAAAAAAATATTTTAAACAAAATAAAATAAAAATAAATAATAAAAGTTTTTAAATATATATATTTTTAAATAAACAAAAATTAAAAAGAATAAAAATTTGAAAAAAATAAATTTAAATAAATAAAAATTACAATAAACATATATATTCTGTTAGGTTTACTGATGTTAAAACTTTGTTATGTTAGCATTTATTCGTAATTCAATTTGTTAATTAGGTTATGATATAATAAATATCACTATGTTAATATTAAATTAACATTGTTAGCTTTATTAAGGTAAAAAGCTTTGTCACGTTAGCGTATACTCGTTGATCAGTGTATAAGATAATTTGACAACCCTGTATAGATTAGCATTTATTCATTGATTAGTATGATAGATAGGTTATGTCATGATAAATTTTTGTTAGGTTTTCTTAAAAAAATTACTATGCTAATGTTATAAAACATAAAGACATTAGCAAAAACATAAAATGTTTTTAATAAATTTGTTATGTTAACCCTGTGACAAACAAGAATCAAATGTATAGCTTAATGTTTCAAAAACGAACCAAACAAGAATCATAGGTATTGCGTAATGTTTCGAAAAGTGGGAGGAGTTTGAACAATTTCTCGACTTATATCTGCTATTCCAGAGAGAATGACTTAAGCAATTACTTGGCGTGATAGTAAAATCCTTTACTGCTGTTAACAGAAAATTTTATGCATGAAAAAATTAATGAAGAAAATAATTTAGAGAAGGGGAGAATTCAAAGAAGTTTTAGTTTTAAAATTTACTATATAAAATTATAAATGTATAAATATTTACATTGAATTTAAGGGAGATATTTTTATATAAGGTGGAAATGGAACTCTTCTCCTCTAACTTGCTGATTTCCTTCTTTTCTGTTACACCAAAATGCTTATTGTCAAATCCAGAGCCAATCCTTTTCTGAAAGGATAGGATTTATAGACTCTTCTA
>JABUQX010137304.1:0-12047 GCA_015478945.1 Trachelipus rathkii | reverse complement strand
AAATAAAAATCTTCAATTATAATAAATAAAAACATATCATTTTTTGTCGTATTTCTTAGACCCCCACTATGTAAATAGCAGCATTGTTGTTAATAACTTCATTATTGGAATTACAACTATATATATATAATATTATATTATATATATATATATATTATATATAATATTAGTATAATATATTATATAATATTATATTATATATATATATAATAATATAGATATATATCATATATATATAATATATATATATATATATATATATATATATATTAAGATGCGCTTATTCTCCCCGGGGGCCTCAAAATTAGTGCAAACAATAATTTCTATAGTCAACACACCCTTTCGACTTTGCTGCAAGGTTCATTCAACAAAATCAATTATTATATTAGATTTTTTAAATAAATAAAATAAACAAAAATTTTAGGATGATTATTATCTTTATTATTTATATTAATAATTATATTTATTTATATTTATTATCATAAATCAATTTATAAAAAACATTTTTAAGTGCCTTTATAGGAATATTGGATTCCATTTTCAACATAATTTCTTCAGAACAGATATACATTACCAGTTTTGAAATAATAAAAAGAGAAAATAGTGGAATGGGAAAAAGAGGCTAGGATAAGATATTTATTAAAAAAACTAGAGAGAGAGAGATAGAGGAACGAAAAACGAAAAAAGAGAGAGATGACAGGGAGGAGAAGAGCGAGAGAGAGAAGAGATGCGGAAGAGAGAGGAGAGAGGAGAGAGAGAAGAGAGACGGAAGAGAGAGAGAGGAGCTCATCTCTTGTTAATCTCCTTAAGTGTTCAAGAGAGAGAGAGACGAGAGGAGAGAGAGAGAGAGAGAGAGAAGATGAGGAGAGAGAGAGAGAAGGAGGAGAGAGAGAGAGAAGAAGAGAGGACGAGAGACGAGGAGGAAGCTCATCTGAATGTTATACTCTTAAACGTGTTCAGAGAGTGAGAGAAAGAGGAGCTCATCTCATGTTATCTCTTAAGTGGTTCAGAGAGAGAGAGAGGAGAGAGGAGAGAGAGATGAGGAGAGAGAGAGGGTAGGAGAGAGAGAAAGAGACGAGAGAGAGAGACGAGAAGAGAGAGAGAGAGAGAGAGAGAGAGAGAGCTCATCTTTTGATGAAAAATGGATCTATATTTTTAGGTATATTTCAGTATTTACTTATATATAATATATAGTATAGTATATAATAATATATGTATATAATATATATATATATATATAGTATATATAATATATATATATATATATATATATATATTATAATATAATATATATATATATATAATATGATAGAGTATTTAGTATAGTATAGTTGGTAAAACGAGGGATACATGAATCCAAATGTTGTTGTAATTTGTTATTGCATATGATAAAGGGAAGCAAGAACCTTTGATGGTAGCTCTGGAGCTGCGAGTGATCAAAAAACTCTTAAGACGAATGGTTTGTCCAAAGTGGCGTTGAATCCCAAAGGATAGCATATGACTTACGTGTGCGATTTCTTATGAAAAAGAAGTGTGAAGTGATGACTGTTTTTCCCAGTATTCAGCAACATTCCGAAATCATAATAGTTGGAAGCGAGCCACGTCTTTCCTTTGCACCTAAAGATGCTTTTCGACTCGAACTTTTCTATTCAATTCTGACTTACCAGGAGAGATAGGTAGAAGATTCGGTCAACGAAGGATTCGCTCTCTAGCCCTTGCCTTAGAAAGGCAAGTTCTTTCAGGAAGGAATTTCCGTACATCCTTTACCACAAAGTATAACTTAGTGGCCATTATTTCAGAAACGATGACATAACTTTCCGCATTATGAGTGCTGAAAATTTATAAGAGGAAGTGAGAACATTCTCGAAAGAAGGATGGAAGATGGGAGAAATTTTTCAAACTTGCAAACACAGTGGTGGTTCAGCTTGATTTGCAGTCAAAGAGCACAAGAGAAGATTGTTTGGCTAGTTTTTCTAACTTCTGCGTTCAGGCAGTAAGAGTGGGGCCGATGGACACCATTATAAACCTTGCTTCCAAAAGTAAAGTATTTCCGCAAATTCAGCCCAGTTTCAGACCTCTGGTGAGGGAGAACGGTAGGATTTTCCTTCACTCTTAGGAAAATGAAATATTGGGAATCTGGTGGATTGATTGGTCTTAAGAGAAGATATAATTTTTGAATGTGCTGAAGTCTTATTTTTGACAAAGAACGCTCTTAGTTCATTTTTTTCTTTTCTTAAAAAAATCCCACTGCCAAAGTAATTGGCGAGTCAGAAAAAGATGTTAAGGTGCTGAGATTTTGACTGGGAAGGCCATCAAAGGATATTCAGGTAGCATTTGAGGGCACCAGGAAACCACCTGATAACAGCTCTAAGGCATAAGTAAAGTCTTTCCTTGTTAAGAGGAAAATTTTGGCCCTTAGAGCCTGCAGAAGGTTAGGCTTCGGGATGGTGAGAGAAACTGCTATACCCACGAAGCAAGAAGCGCGGTGGAACATAGGCATCACAGGAGATGTGAGACAGAGGGTAGGAACTTTCGTGTCTCAAAGCAATGACCTAATGAAAAAGATGATTTTCAATAATTTAAGTCAAAACTCAGCTTCTGACTGCAATTGAGAATCTTCAACTCGCTTCGTCCAATTCGTCGCTCCCAACCTACTCCTGCTCCTTATGTGGTTTCCGCCAATTAGAAGACTGCCTTGTGTGAGTAACAGGAAGGTACAGTGAAATGGGTCAAAAGACCTTTGACAATTTTTTGATAGAGGAGCGTTTGGTTTTGTGGATTGCAAGAAATATCAAAAATCACTCCGGCGAATACTAGTCTGAAAGTAGTATCGAAAGGACATCGCCAGAACCCCTTTCATCCGGATTTTGTTGCGGATGGAATGCTTTCACTTCAGACTCTCAGACGTTCTCGAGAGAGTTCAGGATTATTTGTGCCCAAGGAGGACAAATCAAAACCACCGCTCGTGGCAATACCGAGTTGTAGTGTGAGTTAAATATGTCAAGTTAAAGTGCTTGGGGCCGAACAAGTGAAAATATATTAAAAGTTATCCGTATAAAAATTGTTCTCTAGTAGTAGAAGAACAAAGATTCTGTTGAACTTTTTCGGCGGGTGTTTATAAAAGTATATCTTTTATTACGATTTTCTCTGAGGCAGACCAAAATATTTATGGACAACTATAGTAAAATTGGGCAGAACATCATTTTCTTCCCAGAAGAAACCGAACCTATTACGGCCCTCCTTTTCTTTAGCCTAATTTGTAAAAAGGCCTTCGAGATGTCCCCCAACACCTACATACTTGTTAAGGCCCAAAATGTTAAAAAGCAGATCTAAACAAAAAAGCACGGATCCAAACTGGGGTAGCACGCCCAGGTTTAAGAGATGATCTATTCACGACCCGAAGTGCAGTGAAGACGGGCTCCTCACGTTAGTGGGGTACCTGGCTTGCAGTCTTCACCCACAGGCGATAGGGGCGATCCGATATGCTTATGAAAGTTCCTCGGAGAAAACTGTATACGCTTGATAATTCCATCGGCCAGATACTGACGAAAGATTTCCCCATTAGTAGCCCCGAGGTTTTGTCTTTGAAGATTTTGCTAGACTCAATGAAGAGCTGCAAGAGCCACTTGATGGTTTGATGATACCTCTTTTAGCACATCTTCGTACAACGGAATTTCTACATAATGCTTTCCTTCCTCAAATCCTATACCCTCATGGTATCTGCGATTGAAGAAGGTGCCGATGGAGACTTGGTCGGCCTCCTCGTTAATGCCAATAGGTTCTAACTTGTATAAGTTTTTAAGACCCACGTCTTGGTCTATGTCTGCGTGTGTATGAAGAAGAGGATCGAAGTAGGAAGGATATGAATCTATAATAGAGTTGACGGCTGTATCTGGATTTTTTTATGGACTGGCGGAAAGAAGAGGTCAACTGTGGTTGTCATAAAGCCCTTCCTCCTTTTGTTTGCGAAAATAATTAAAGTTGAAAATTGTGTCAATTTGAGGTGTTAAAAAACTGACAGGTCCAAAGGGTTAAATGGCACTTCCTCACAAACAGTTGAAAGAACTTTGAAATGTTTCATCAGGTATAATGAATCTATCCCAAGAAGACATTCCACATTTAGTTAAAGACTAAATTTTCCTGATATATATTGCTAGGTATTAAATATCAGATTGAATGTAGTTTCTTTCAGGGTAGGGTCCAATATTTTAGCCAGCAACACCTCATTTTAACCCCCACCTATAAATGGATCTAAAATTGTTAATTTTCAGAAAATTTTGATGGGAAAAATAGAAAACTGTAGCTTTTTCTGACCTCTAAATTGTTGTTTTCGGGTGTTTTTCTGTGTCTGTAGTCATTATTTTGGTCCCTCATGGAAGGCTGAAAATAATGGCTGGTGTCGTCAGCAATGAAAAAGCACAAGAATAAATGACGACAATAGAGACCAAATATTCCTGTCATGGTATACCAAAAATAAATTCCTAATTAAAATCTGCTCCTATGGTAAAAAAGTAAAATAGAGAGAAGCAAAATTTATTACAGCACCCAGAAGATAAAAACTCACTATGCTTACTGACGAAGGCGAATACTGGGTCTAATTAAAACTACTTGATTCTTTGAAAGAAAATTCAATTCTTGTCCACGCCGCAGGGGCATGATAGGTCTTCCTGACCTTTTTGGCGCACACACACATGTTTAGTTGATATTAAGACCCAAAATCTTTAGACGTGTTAACATATTTAGATTCAAGATTTCTGTCTTTTCGCATGATTAAAGTACAGCCTGCTCAAAGTTCATAGATTGGAAGCTTATAAGAACTCGCTTAAAATAAAAAGAGATATGAAACAGACTTCTTGGCCCTTTTCATATGACTTTGCTTTGGAAATGTAAATGGTTGATTATAAGATTGATTAAATAAAACTTACGATTACTACAAACATTTCACCCAAAGTAAACGAATGGATTTTAAAAGGATATTATATAATCGAACCTTGTGTACAAATTAACCAATACACTGAGTCAACACTTTTAAAGATATGCGAAAAATGAATAATAAATAAAGATGGGTAAAATGGCTCTAGATAAAACTCAGAGCCATGATTCACCAAAGATATGTAAAAAAACCCAAAAAAAAAACAAGTATTTCCTATGGTCTTTTATTTTCAACTGCCCAAAGTTTAAACAAACCAATGGACACATGAAAGGTGCCAGATTCACAAGCTATTTACATTGCTGAGATTTCACACCAATAATCTTTTCCTATGATAGCTATATTGTTTTACAATATATATTATATAGATATATATATATATATATATATATATTATATATATTGTATATATTATATTATTATATATATATATATTATATATATATATATATATATATATGATATATATATATATAGTATATAGATATAAATATATATATATATATAATCTATATATAATATATATATATATTAATATATATATTATATATATATAATATATATATATATAATATATATATATATATATATATATATATATACTATATGATATATAGTAGATTATATATATATATATAATATATGTTTGTAATGGTCCTAAGTGGGGTTGAACCATTACCCCTTGAGATGTTACTCCAAGAGTGTTACCTCTTGACCAAAAGAGTATAGGTTAACGGTTCAAATTCATCTTGGAGCACTATTACCCAAACACCTATTTAAAAAATAATTTGGTTGCCGTTATGTGCGTAACATATATGTTTGACGAATATACTTATAACTATATATAAATACATATATATATATAATACGTATATATATATAATAATATATAATCTAAGTATAAACTTCTATATATATACTGTATTATACGCTAACTTACTAAGGACATACTATAGTATATATATATATATATAATATATATACTAGATATATACAAACTACTACTACTATATAAATATAACAAAATATATATACATAATATAAACATGTAAATTGAGCATAACCTGATGCAGTTTCAAAATTGGTGACCCTTTTTCCAACACAAGTTTACCGTTTCCGTTGATTGTGCAGAGCTGTCTATGTACTTGAGCTTCTATTTCGCAGATAAAAGTTGCAAGGATGCCATTGCATATCCTTTGTGTCAAGTAGATCAAATTCATGAGATGGAAATTGATAATTTTAGGAAGAAAACATAAAAGAAAATTTTAGGATTTAAATACAAAGATTCCTATTTTTGGGGTTAAATTTTTGTTGATTATTTTATTAATTTTCTATAGTATGTAATAATATTTTATTTTTTTGAGTTTTTGGAATTTATGAGTAATTATTGTTGTTGTTATATAAAAACTTATTTTAAGTAGATAAGAGTATTAATTTTTATATTATTATATTATTATTCATGTTAATGTATTATATTATGAGCATAGTGCCCAAAAGTTTCGTGGGTTTAGATATTTCTATGGGAGAGTTATTTCCTAGAGAAAGTATGAATTTTGAGTTTTTTTCGTCTAAATGAGTAGTACAACAGAAGGGAAAAAAGAAAGAATTCTGAAGGAATATAATAATTATTAGTTTGGGGCTGAGAGAGAGAAGAGAGATGACAGAGAGACGAAGAGCGCGAGAGACGAGAGAGGAGAAGAATGAGAGAGGAGAGATGGAGAGAGACAGAGAGATGAGATGAGAGTAGAGGGAATGAAATTCAGAGAAAGGTTTATCTGGGGAATTTAATAAAATACAATGACGGCATTGATATAATTTACACCTATTCTTGCCAGTCTTATAACAATTTTATTCATATACCATATTTGGGTAACTTTAAATCAATTTTATAATTTAAAAACCACAACAGATTTAATATTTGTTTTTGCCATTTTAACGATTGTAGCCATGTAATTTTCCACAGGCAAAATAAAAAATAAAAATGATAATCCTTAATTAGTCATGTTTCTCTTTCCATTAATATATATATATATATACTTATACTATATATATATATATATATTATATTATATGATAATTTATATTATATATTACTTATACATTTTATATGAATTACTTATATACTATATTATATATATCTATTACTTTACTAATATTAATTATATATATTATTTTTAGAAGGTTGGAAATTAAAGGTCGAAAATAAAGATAAAACGTGGGATAGAAAAATAGAATTTACCATAAGTACGTGGTTCCTAATCATTAGAATTACCTTCTAAGCCTAAAGTAGTCGTTGTTTAAACGAGTTACAAATATGACAAAAGAGTATTTATTGAAATAAGCAAAGCGGGTCTTTTGCTCTAAAAGTAATATAAAAGCTTAAAAAACTGAAAAATATATCTATTATAACATAAGATAACCAAATGGAAAACTAAAGATTGCCATGGAAAAAGACCCAGAGCAAATATTTAGGTTCAATCTAGAGAACTGCAAAAAGTAATTTACGTTTTAATAGGTTAATTTTATTCTAACCTTAATTAAAGAATCTAGATCGAAATTAACCTTGTCTGATGTACGATAAATGATAGAGTTTGGTGAGTTAGGCACTATTATTTCATGACTTCAACAGAAGTTCATTAACAAAGTTTATTATTTTAAAATGCATGGATTGAACAAGTAATCTAAGTGATTTATGGTAATAATCGTTGATGCTATTAGTAGCCTAGTAAAGCTTGGTGTGTAAATTTTTTCTCTTTTTCATGTTTTCACTAATAATTGGATTGTAAAAAACTTGAATAAGGTCAGTATTTGAACTTTGGTATCGTAATAAATTTTTAATGGTTAATTTGTTAAATTACCATATGCTACCAGTGAATTAATGATACATTTTGATGTCAAATATTTTTAGTAACTTAAAATTTCAGGTATTTGTCTCTAAAACCCAAAAACTATCCGCATCCGAATCCTCGAACATTAAAATAATCCGCATCCGCAAATATTGAACTGACATTCAGTTCACCTCATATATATATATATATATATATATATATATATATATATATATATATATATACTATATATATATATATATATATATATATATATATATATCTATATATATACTATATATATATATATATATATATATATATATATATATATATATATATATATATATATATATATGTCTCATGTCGATTATTTTTGTGTCCATGAAGCTGAAGTAAATTACTTATAAGTTAGGTTATCGAACAAAATGTGAAGGAAACTGCATATTGTGAGAAGAGTTTGAACTTTTCCCCTATATATTTATAATTTTAATATAGCATGTTTTTTGTTTATTTAGAAAGGATGGAAAGTGAAATAAATTATATAATAATATAACTATGGTTATGTTAAGTATTAATCCTGTAGTAAGATTATTTAAACTTTTTAAAAATATTTTAGGTGTGAAGCTCTTTTGTTACAATACATACATACCACACAAGCTTCTTTTAATTTTAAACAAGTTTCAGTGTCTCAATCGATGTGCATATGGATATGGACACAGATAAAAGACATGATCCCATATATATATATATATATATATATATATATATATATATATATATATATATATATATATATATATATATATATATATACTTATATATATATATATATATATATATATAACTCTAAACTTTCGATGTCTCAATTAAATACAGATGTTTTAATATATCCTTATTGGGAATCGAACCCTCTACTCAGTTTATTAAACCAGTGTTCTGACCACTAGGCCAACGATGAGATAAAGGAAACTGAACCTTCGAAGAATAATTGTTCCAAATTAAAGGAAGGATTCACCACTACAAGTTCCATGATTCTTTTAGGTTCAATCAACAGTCTTTATTAGAGAGAAGGACATGCATCAGAATTTTTTAAGAAACTCAACTTTAAAAGAATAGTTACTTCCCAAAGGAAGGCAATGATTCTTCGTCTTTCTAAGTTCCCCCGCTAACACTTGGGGCGTCAAGGGATCAAAAGGGCTTTGAAGTCAGTATTCTTTAAGTTAATTTATATTAAGCTTACAACTGCTAGTCTAGTGAATTGAAACACTGGTTACCTTAACTGATAGCTGGAGTCTATCAGTGAAGGGTGAAAAATATTAACATATTTAATTGAGGCACCCAAGAGATACTAGCAGTTTAAAAAAATACTAATTACATTTCTCTCTGAATAAAGTAATGTTTGACCCATGACCGAGTTTTATTGGGGATTTTATTAATGTGTCGCTGATAAAACTAGCGACCAGTTATATTTTATAACCCTTATATGCAAATATGAATGAACAAACGTTTATTTCACTGGTGTTTGTGCTTAGGGCTGATCGTAAATATCTTTTTTTTTTTTCAAGTGAAAAATTTATCTCCTTTAAAGGAGCACTGCATATAAAATTTAAAAGTATTAATGATGCTAATATGTTTATTAATTATAAGCATGTCAAAATGACCGGATCTGACATGCAATCATGCTACTAATTGTGCGGGAAGAAGTTGCCCACAAAAACATCTGGGGACTCAATTTTTATTGTCCACCAAAAATTGACTCGGCCTTCCATATTTTAGTTATCATAAATTTTGAATTGTTTTAATGCCTAATTGATGTAATTCAATTATTAATTATCGGAATTATCTGAAACACATAGACATTCTTCTCTTATTTTTATTTTTACATTAATTTCTTTTTGGAGTTATTTGAGTTTTATAATTGACACCACCTCACATTTAATATGTGACTTTTGATTTCATATACGTATATAATATTCGTTCTAATACATTGCTATAAGTAACTTGCAGAAATAAGTTGTCTAAGTTACATTAATACTTTATTTTAGTTTGGAAAATTTCCGTAGAGTTTTTAACCAGCCTATCTGTAATAACAATTTTTATATATTGATGATAATTCTGGTCTGACCTTTCAAATTTTCATCAAAGATGTTGTATTGTTTTCTTTATAGCATTTTTGACGCTGATTTCAATCTGCAATCAGATTTGCTGTAGCACATGTAGGGTTTTTATGATGAAGAGTATTTTTCAATATTTACAGATTTTACTATTTCTTATAAAGAATATCGATTTTTTTAACATATTATTTAATTTATCTTAAACAGTTTTGATAATTTAGCAACATATTGTACTTACTTTTGTCATCCTACGTCTGGCAACTCACGCGCATTTTCAGACTTATGGCGCATGGGAATGGTCTTTACTCTTTAGTTAACCTTTGTTTTCTGTAGCCGAAAGCTGTGATGTGCTTTTATTATTTTGAATTTCTCGGATCAAGCATAAATCATTTTAATCATATAACTAAAAACAAATTTTGCTTTGTCTGTGGCTGTTTCACAACAACAACACAACAACGAACAATTAAAACAGACCTTAGAAAATATACAATATAATATTTTGTTGTTTGTCCTTTAGGTGACCAAGAAAAAGCATGGGTGCCCTCATCAGATTTTTTCATCTTGTTCAAACGGATTACGTGATTGGTAAAAAAGAAAGTTTCAATGCCGTTTACTATACCCATGATATGGAGGGAGCCAGAGACCATCATAAAGACTATTATTTTGTAGTGTGAATCTACAAGGGTTTTCTGCAAGTAAACACCATATTGTCTATCAAACTAAATGATTCGACGTAGACCAGTCCAACTATGTAGATCACTCCCCGACCAATTCCGCCCTGATGATGAAGCCAAGCTACCTTGCAGATGCAATGGATGGTGAAGAAGGGGCAGTTGGTGGCATTCCCGGACAGTCAGTAGATCCAGATTACACGATTGAAAGAGATATCTAGATTACATATTTCTAAAACAGTTGAATCATAGATAATTAGTTAAAGCTAACCAAAAGAGAGAAAGCAGAACTTCTACCTCAAGACTAAAGAAAAATTTTTAGTAAATGTTCACGTAATTACACAAAAAAAATTTGCTGCTAACATACTTTACAAGCCGATGGTCTTTTGTTATTGCCACGATATAGATAGATTATTCCTTGATTTGTCTAGGCATATAGCATCTGAGTGGCGTCTCTTTATAAATTCATCTCAAAGAAGCCTGAAAGTAGTTCTTTTACATAATGGTAATGTAAAGCCATCTATTCCCATAGCCCATTCGGTCCATCTCAAAGGGAAATATACAATATGGACATACTGCTTAAAGCAGTCAAATATTACAGTCATCAATGGAATCTCTGAGAGTTATAGGCATGATAATGGGAATGCAAGTTGGATTTACAAAATATTGTTGCTTTCTCTCTGGGACAGTCGTGCTTCTAATGAACACTATGTTAGACGTGATTGGCCTCTAAGGACTGCATATGTGTCCTAGGAACAAGCAGTGTCCAGTCTGCTCCCATGGTTGATCCCCAAAAAATCTTTCTACCACCCTCCACATTAAACTTGGTTTAATGAAGAATTTTGTTAAAGCAATGGAAAAAGTGAATTCAGGGGGGAATCTTTCCCAGAAATTTCCGAAAGTTAGTACAACAAAATTGAAGGAGGGATTTTTTTGTTGGACCACAAATCAGGGAGGTTTTAAAGACATGGATTTTGAAAAGGCTCTCGGTCCTCTTGAATTGAAAACGTGGCTTTCTTTCAAATGGATATGCAAAACTTTTGAAATAACAAGTCTTCTGAATATAAAAGTGTATTGATTTCCTGATGCTTATAAGAAATGGATTGTCGCATGTCTTTGAAAATGCATTTCCTTTATTCCAAACCTTTTCCCAATGATCTTGGTGCAGTAAGTGACGAGCAGGAAGAGCTTCCATCAGGACATTAAGACTATGGAAACTCAATATCAAGGATTTTGGAACGAAAACATGATGGCTGACCATAGTTGGATATATTCAGTGAAATGTTGCACTTTGGTATTAAGACTTTCTTTAGTAAATTTTAATAATATATAACTTATTTATATTCTTTATATAATTCATGTTACACATATTTGAAATAATGGTAGTAATCAGGGAGGAGGAGGAGGAGGAGAGACAGGAGAGAGGAAGGAGAGAGGAAGGGAGAGAGAAGGAAGTTACAAAACCTTTGAGAGAAGAGAAGAGAAGAAGAAGGCCTTATCG